>SEYY01014192.1:0-10000 GCA_009176605.1 Armadillidium nasatum | reverse complement strand
ATATATATATATATATATATATATATATATATATATATATATATATATATATATATAATATATATATATATATATATATATATATATATATATATATATATATATATATATATATATATATATATATATATATATATATATATATATATATATATATATATATATATATATATATATATATATATATATATATATATATATATATATATATATATATATATATATATATATATATATATATATATATATATATATATATATATATATATATATATATATATATATATATATATATATATATATATATATATATATATATATATATATTATATATATATATATATATATATATATATATATATATATATATATATATATATATATATATATATATATATATATATATATATATATATATATATATATATATATATATCCTCTGGTGGGCTACCAATTTCCACCAGAGTTGGGAAAATATTGGAAACTGGTCGTTAAAGGCTGACATGTCAGATACACAGTGTTTTGAAAGTGTACAAGTCAAAGGAAGTTGGGAAAACAGGTAACGGAAGTGTGTTTCAGACTTTACCAGTAAAGTTTATGTTAGACTGAGAATAGCGGTTAAGTCTGGGGTTAGAGAGTTGGTCAGAGAAAGGCTGAGACTGTGTAGGAAGACGAGTTGCACCTGTCTTTCTCAGTGGAGGAGGTACGAAACCGAAGAGTTCATAAGAGCAATGTCCGACAGGCAGAAACAGACTGGGAATAATTAGTGAGAACGGGAGAGTTCATAAGACGAAAAGCCCTAAACTCCATCTTAAAAAGAAAACAACTGGGGTGGGATGAAGAAATTTTAAAGAAGCTTCAGAATACCCAACCTCTTGGAAGCTTGTTAAGAAAAGAAGTAATGTGATTCTTCCAAAAAGATCACGAGAAAAAGAAATACTGAGAATATTAAGGAGAGATGAAGCTTTGAGTCGAGAATGTCATTGTTATGTGGAAGGTTGTGTCGAATAAAGAGATTGAAGGGCTGAGTTTCTGAGACTTTAAAAAAATGTTTTCTCTGCCCCAATTGAAAGACGAGAAAGATCACAGGTTAATTGCTCAAAGACCACCGTTCTAACGTCAAATAACTGCTGTTGAGAAGAGCGTCTCTCAAACTGAATGGAGAAATGAATGGTGATGTCATCACCATAAGAGGGGATAGGTGATGAAGGAACGCAGAGAAAGTCATTAATGAAAAGTTGAAAAAGTGTTGGGAATAGGACAGAACTTTGAGGAACGCCACTATTAATAGATTTAAATGATGGACGGTGGCCGTCTTCAACAGCTGCTATAGAAAAACCTGAAGGAAAATCAGTGAGAAAGATAGATTCCGAAAGAGGGAAGTTTAGAAATCAAAACTTTATGCCAGAGTCTATCAAATGTATTCGATCTGTCCAGCGCGACAGCAAAAGATTCACCGAAATGTCAAAGAGCTGAGTTCCAAGAGTCAGAGAGAAAGGGAAGAAGATCACCAGTAGAGCGTTCTTTTACGAAAGCCATACTGGCGTTCATAGATAAGATTTGAAGAATTGAGATGTTTCCAAATTTTCATGTTATGGAGAGGTTCGAAAACTTTAGCAAGAACAAAGGTTAAATAAATGGGACGGTGGTTGGAGAGCTGAGAGGGGTCCCCCCTTCTTCGGCACAGGTTAAATGAGTGCATGTTTCTAGTAAGGAGTTGAAGGAAGAGGAATAGCTCCGAGAGCATCTAAGGTTGAATTAGAGTCACAAGTATGAGCGAAGAGTTCAGCTTTAGAAGAAGACAAAACGGCAGTTGAACCGTCAAAAGACACTAGAGGAGGGAAAGAGGAAGAAGCAAAGTTAGAGTTAACATTTTGCAAAATACCAGAAAGGACATGAGGAGATGAACCGGAAAGATTATTGCATTTTCTAGGGAGAAAATAATTTTTTGGTGTTACGAAGAATAAATTTTGAACGATTCCTGGATGAATTATGAAATATGAAGGCAGCATCCCTCCGGCGAATAACACGAGAACAAGCAGTCCAACCAAAGTTTGTTAGGCTTAGAAAGAATATGAAATTACCTCGTTCGAATATTCAAGAAATAGTTCTGTTCTCTCTCTCTCTCTCTCTCTCTCTCTCTCTCTCTCTCTCTCTCTCTCTCTCTCTCTCTCTCTCTCTATCTATCTAATATATATATATATATATATATATATATATATATATATATATATATATATATATATATATATATATATATATATATATATATATATATATATATTATATAAAGAAGGAAGTTTGTTCCAGGTTGTTATTGCAGCCTGCATTAAAGAATGCGCATAGCAGTTAAGTCTAATGCCAGAGCACAGCTCAAAGAGATTAGACTGTTCGGGATGACGCAGTCTCACATGATCTCATCAAAGCAGGAATGTGATTAGTGGATTAGTTCTTGCACTGGGTTCTGTGATATAAAATGTTGCTTGTAGCAAAAGAAATATGCTCAAAAATGCATACATATATATATATATATATATATATATATATATATATATATATATATATATATATATATATATATATATATATATATATATATATATATATATATATATATATATATATATATATATATATATATATATATATATATATATATATATATATATATATATATATATATATATATATATATATATATATATATATATATATATATTATATATATATATATATATGTATATATATATATATATATATATATATATATATATTATATATATATATATATATATATATATATATTATATATATATATATATATATATATATATATATATATATTAAAAAAAAAAAAAAAAAATATATATATATATATATATATATATATATATATATATATATTCTTTATTGTAAGTTCAGTGAAAACAATTATATCTCATTTGAAATTAAAATGATAGAAACCGAAAAGAACAAAGTAGACGCTACACTTCAAGCTTTTAAAGTGAGTTTAATTAAATGCAAAAGTTCAAGAAGGAGTTCTGTTTTAGCATCGAGAACGCTCAGCCTTGAAGTTTTTAGCAGAAGATAAATATATATATACGTTGCTTGTAATAAAAGCTCAACCTTGAAGTTTTTAGCAGAAGCAAGAGCAGGTTAAAGGACGATGCAGTGTTAAGGTTGAAATTTTTGGCAGGATGCCAAACTCAGTAATAAGATCGAAGAAGTAGATTTAGAAAAATTTTCCTTTTATATTGCCTTTTTTTCCTTTTATATTGCCTTTTTTTCCTTTTATATTGCCCTTTTTTTATAGGAGAAAATTATTTTTGGTGCCATATAATATAAATTTTTCACTATTCCTTTTAATCAAATTTAAGCTATATTAACTTTTCTGAGTTTGAATGTTACCGTAATTACTGAGGAAGGATTATCATTGAAGGATTTCAAGGATAAGGACAATCAAACTTAAGATTTATGAATGCAGTCGAAAAGTATAACAGAGAGAACAACTAGGATAATGAATACCGCATGCCGTAATGTCCTCCAACTCCGTCAAAACAAAAACCGTTCAAATCAATGAAACAATGACTGCTCCCAAAAAATATGTCGCATCAAAAGACCAAAACTCTCTCGTCAACGAACGTGGAGGACGTCCTTGTAGAAGACACGAATAAATCTAAGAAAGAGATAAAAGGTTATTTGAGGAATTTTGAATAACTCTGATTGTAACAAAGTAAACTCATCTCAAGTATCAAGAGGGATACGAGAAGGAAGTTAAACTAACATCTCAAGGTTATATCGTCAGATAAGAGCTAAGAAAGATCACGAAAAGTGAAAATTAATGGTCTTGGATGGAAGCAAAGACATCTCTGATAATAATGGTATCAGAGAAGAGAATGAGTTTTATTTTATATAATACGTAATCGAATTTTATTTAAGTTTAAGATTGTCAATATAATGAAACAGCAAAGATGAATTTTAATCAATGGTTATAAGGATATCTCAAAAAATATGGTAGAAAATTCGAAAAACTCTAATTTGGATATACGAAAGAGAACCGGAAGAAAACTCTTCTGTATTAAGATCAAAGAGAGTAGCAAGGAATATTGAGTAAAATTTGTTAAAAGAGTTCAAATATTGGAGTGTTTTGGGTAAGAACTGAAAATGTTGAGATAAAAATGATGACATTCAACAAAAAGGAAATAAGAGAATGTTACAAAAGTTAATGATATATATATATATATATATATATATATATATATATATATATATATATATATATATTATATATATATATATATATATATATATATATATATATATATATATTTTAGGGATGGAGTGTATCGGTATCGGTATCGGTATCGGTATCGGTATCGGCAAGTATCGGCGGTATATTTTATCAGTATCGGTATCGGTATCAGGTATCGGTATCAAATTTTTTGAGTAATAATATCGGTATCGTATCGGTAAAAATTTTGGTATCGCTCCATCCCTATATATATATATATATATATATATATATATATATATATATATATATATTTATATATATATATATATATATATATATATATATATATATATATATATATATATATATATAATATAAGTAAGTACATAAAACCCCCATTCCAAAGTATGACATAAAGCACTAAGGAAAGAAAAAGCGAGTAAAAAGAAAGAAAAAAACAACAACTTAACTTATGGTAATACAAAAATAATACTTTTAGATAATAAATTTCAATAAATTATCCCGTACAATAAAGCCGTAAATCATATTTGCAAAAGCGAAGCTCAACATCATCCACTTATTAAGAGTTAATTAAAGAGAGTCAAAAGACGCCATTTGTCATAACCTTATCATTATTCTCTCTCGGGTTGGCTCTTCTTCATGACTTATTTCTTCGAAACAATGATTAACTCAACTCTGTCGCAGGTACTGTACTAATTCGATACATTTGGTTGGTGGGAGGGTGTGTCTCTATGTGTATTTGTGTAATGTGTAAATGTGTGTGTGTGTGTGTGTGTGTGTGTGTGTGTGTGTGTGTGTGTGTGTGTGTGTGAGGGTTTGCTTAGAGTCTCTGTAGAACGAACTATAATTAATGTTCAAAGAATGTTATTGTCGAAAAAGTTTATTTTTTTTATTAAATTATTATTATTATTATAATTATAATTATTATTATTTTTATTATTATTAGCAGTAATAGTAGTATTTTTGTTATTATTACTATTATTAACATTATTATTTTCTTAATATTATTATTACTATTACTATCATTATTATAAAAAAAAAATTTATAATTATTATTATAATCATTATGACTATTATTCTTTCATTATTATTAATATTAGTAGTAGTAGTAATAGTAATAATATAGGTAGTATTAGTAAAGCTTACTGAGCAATAAATAAATTTTTTTGAGATGAAAACAAGAAGAAATTACGAAAATTAACATAATGCAATTGTGATATTTCCTTAGCAATTTAACTCAGTTTATTGCTTTAATAATAATAATAATAATAACAATAATAATAATAATAATAATAATAATAATAATAATAATAATAATAATAATAATAATAATAATAATAATAATAATAATAATAATAATAATAATAATAATAATAAAATAAATAATAATAAAAATAATAATTAATAATAATAATAATAATATAAAATAATAATATAATAATAATAATAATAATAATAATAATAAATAATAATAATAATAATAATAATAATAATAATAATAATAATAATAATAATAATAATAATAATAATAATAAAATAATAAATAATAAAAATAATATAAAATAATAATAAAATAATAATAATAATAATAATAATAATAATAATAATAATAATAATAATAATAATACTTCAAGAATCTTCATAGATCTTTAACCCACTACGTCTAAATACCTTAAAATTTTATAAAATACATTAAAGAAATTGAGGTCATCTGATTAAACAGGTTTTGGGGCTCAGGTCACACTTATTTTCAATGGTACACATTCCTATTTAATTAATTTAGAAGATACTTTAGATAATATTCATGCCCAGACTTTTATGATCAATATGTGCTATACCTATATATATATATATATATATATATATATATATATATATATATATATATATATATATATATATATATATATATATATATATATATATATATATATTATATAAATATTGCTGGAAAACTGGTATGGATAATATTAATCATCAAATATTTTATAATGCCTGTTATAAACGAAAAATTTGACCACATAATTGCGTATTTTTGAGGCAAAAATTTGGCGCGAAAAACCATCGCGCAAATTTCGAATTTGGCGCGAAAATCAAAATCCAATTACAGGATTTTAACTAGTTTGTATATTCTTTTTAATATTGATAACGAGGTAACAGTGGTTAATGAATGCCAATATTCAATATTATATATATATATATATATATATATATATATATATATATATATATCTATATATATATATATATATATATATATATATATATATAATATATATATATATATATATATATATATATATATATAATATATATATATATATATATATATATATATATATATATATATATATATATATATATATATATATATTCTGTATATATATATCAAGTTTCATAAAGGACGCATCCTGAAAGGTAGGTAGTAGAACTTATGCTCAAGCATATTTTCTTCCAATATATTAATCAAGAGGCAGCATCGTACTCAGAGAAAATAGAATGTAGCCGTGGAAAAGAACAGCCCGCATTAAAGTATTCATTTCATTGCATTGTGTTAGAAATGTCATTTTCCAAAGACGAACAAGTATTTATTTGTTTTAACGTTTCGTGCACGAAGTACAAATCAAAGAAGCGTGTGATAGAGGGGTTTGAAATGAAATTTACTCATTCAGAAGTTCCAAACAAGTTGAAAATATCACGTTTGATCAAAATGTCATATATAAATATAACGTTTCATTAAAATAACTTCGTGATCTAGAGTCTATTCAGAATCGAAGAACTCAAACCAACCATTACCGTTAACTGCTGACTCATTTGCGGAGTTTAACCATCTTCCAGAAATTTCCTCGGTAAGTTATGATCGGAGGTTGGACAGTTAAAAGCTAATGATCTGAAGACTACAAAGACGTTAAAGCTACATCCTTACCACATTGGTGTGGTCCATCAACTGAAAAGCCAGCCTGTGAATTACATTTATTATCTTGTCGCTGATTTTGTTCTTTTGTTGTTGCATATTGAATTGAAGTGTTGAAACCTGCATGCCGAAGCGGTTACGAAACGACAATCAGATCGCAGGAAATAACTTTCGGTCTTAGTTGTAAAAGTACATACAGTGTATTTCTTATTTGCCTCTTTCTTCATATGAAACTTTTGACAAGTTTAAAAACAAAATATACAGTTGAAGACTTATTCCTATTTGAAATACCCGAAATATATATATATATATATATATATATATATATATATATATATACAAATATATATACATATATATACTATATATATATATATATATATATATATATATATATATATATATATATATATATATATATATATATATATATATATATATATATATATATATATATATATATATATATATATATATATATATATATATATATATATATATATATATATATATATAATATATATATATATATATATATATATATATATATATATATATATATATATATATATATATATATATATATATATATATATATATATATATATATATATATATATATATATATATATTATATATATATATATATATATATATATATATATATATATAGGTATATATATAATAATATATATATATATATATATAAAATATATATATATATATATATATATATATATATAATATATATATATATATATATATATATATATATATATATATATATATATATAATAATAATATATATATATATATATATATTACTTACTTACGTCTTACGTCTTCCCTCAGGTAGGCCTACGGCCTGTCAGCGGAGACAGCATCGTCCTCCACGCATTCCTCTCCAGCAGCACACCGTCCTCCAAAAGTTGTTGCATCGCAGGCAGTCCATTTCTTCTCAACGCTCTCTCCACACAATCTCTCCATCTTCCCCTCGGTCTCCCCCTCGGCCTCACTCCCTCCACTCTCCACCTCCACCTCCTACTTGCTACTCGTTCTTCAGGCATTCTTTCCACATGCCCCCACCACCTCAATCTCGCCGCGTCGATTCTATTTAACACCGGCACTACACCAACTCTCTCTCTAAACCATTCATTTCTCAATCTATCTCTTCTCGTCTTTCCCATCATCGTTCTCAACACTCTCATTTCAGCAGCTTCGATCCTTTTTTCTTCCCTAGTTGAAACGCTCCAGGTTTCTGCTCCATATGTCAGGGTGGGCACCAATATATTATCGAATATAATCCTTTTCACCTCTATATCCATCACCCGATCCTTCATAATTGGGAACAGTGCTCTCATTGTTCTTCCATATTTTTCCATTCTAGCTTCCACCTCACACACACATCCTCCTCTACTCGTAAAAACACTACCCAGATACACAAACTGTTCTACATTTTTTTAATCTTTCTCCGTCAATGATGATCTCTACCTCTCTCTCCTCTCCTCTACCCACTCTCATAATTACCGTCTTTTCCGTGTTCATTTTCAGCCCCACCTCTCTCAAGTTTCTCTCAAAACTCTCCATTAACCCTCTCAATGTTTCCTCTTCTTCACTCCAACAAGCTAAATCATCTGCATACCCCATTATATCACCGTTCATGTTCGGGAATTCTTCTTTAACCCTACCAATAACCACATCCAAGTATGCTATAAAAAGCAGTGGAGACAGAATACTTCCTTGCCTTACTCCTGTCCCTATTTCAAACCATCTGTCATTTTCGCATCCGGTTCTTACCTTACATTCACATACAGTATACAAGCTCATTATTGCTTTTCTCAATCTTTCCTCCACTCCATATACCTCTCCCAACATTCTCCACAGTATATTTCTGGGTACTGAGTCAAAGGCCTTTTTTTAGATCCAGAAAGGCTATATACACTGTTTTGTTAAATTCCCAGCTCTTCTCTAATACTATTCTCAAGGCAAACAGTAGATCCGAGGTACTTCTTCCCTTCCTGTACCCATATTGCTCTTCACCCAACTGCCCTTCTATCATTCTTCTCAATCTTTTCTCTAGAATTCTTTCGTACACTTTGGCTATATGGTCCAACAGTGCTATTCCTCTATAATTTCCACACTCCCCCGTGTCTCCCTTGCCTTTGTAGATGGGTAAAACAATTATTTTACCCCATCTACCGGGAACTACACCATCCCTCCAACACCTGTTAAAAAGGTCCACTACTCTCTTCTTCAACTCCACTCCTCCCTCTTTTATCAGTTCTATAACTATTCCATCCTCACCCGGCGCTTTTCCATTTTTCATCTTTGACAATGCTTCCTCATATTCCTCCTCCGTTATAGGATCCTCCTCTCCCTCTCTCTCTCCCTCATATTGCTCCTCCTCACCTAAATCTTCCTCTACATTTAACAACTCCTCAAAATATTCCGTCCATCTCTCGTTTACCTCTTCTTGGGCCGTAAGTACTTCACCTTCTTTATCTTTGATACTATAAAGTTTCTTCTTCGATTTTTTATACGTTTTTGCCAGCTTAAATATCTTCTTCTTTCCACCCTCCACATCTTCCTCCAGTTCTTCTGCCAGTCTTATATTCATCAGTCTTTTTACTTCCCTTTTTACTATCTCTACTCTATTTCTTGCAGTCACATAAACTGCTCTAGTCTGTGCTGTTCTTCTTATCAAACAACTTCTCATTTTCTTATTCTTTTCGCACACCGCCATCTTTACTTCCTCATTCCACCATATAGTATGCTTTTTCCTTGTTCCTCCATACCATTTTACTCCCAGAGTCTCTTCTGCTGTTTTACCT
>SEYY01014191.1:0-15107 GCA_009176605.1 Armadillidium nasatum | reverse complement strand
TAATATTTACGCTTGGATCGATAGTCAGGTCGCGCTCCAATGGTTGTATTCTAAGAAACAACTCCCCACCTTTAACCAGAATAGAGTAGATGAAATCCATAAAAACCTTCCCTCAGTTGAGTGGAAGTATGTCCCAACCGAATGTAATCCCGCTGATTTAGCTTCACGTGGGTCGGATAGTAAGTATATATTTTCTAAACTTTGGGGCTCCGGTCCCCCATGGCTTTTAGATCCCCCAAGCTGGCCAGTATGGAAGGATCATCCTTCACTTTCTGCAGGAGATGAGGAAATTCCTGTAGTGGCCACCACTATCGTAGTGGATCCTCCCGAAACTACAATATTAAATTTGCATGCTTACTCGTCTTTAAACAAAGCCTTGCGTATCACTAAATTAATAATTCGTTTTGTAAATAATTTAAAAAATATAAATCTGCCTTTAAATAAATCTATAATTAAACCGAAATTCTCGCATCAATTCTCCATTGAAGAGAATCAGAACGCTGAACTTTATTGGATTCGAACCATTCAGAGAGAATTTTTTGAGTCCGAATTAAACCATTTTAAAAATAATTTGTCTATTACTTCTTTATGTAAACAACTAAGTTTAGTTTTAGTGGATGGAATTATTCGTTGCGATAGACGTCTAAGTAACTCTTCACTTCCATATGATACTAAATTCCCCATTTTGCTTCCCTTTAATTGTTATTTTACGAAGTTACTCATATGGGACACTCACTTATCGCACCATCACTTAGGTACCTCCGAACTTCTACTAATAATTCGCAGAAAGTATTATTTCACTCGCATGAGAACCACCATTAAGAAGGTCACTCGACCTTGCGTGCTTTGTAAACGTTTACAAGCAGTACATTTCCGCCCTGCCCCCTTAGCAGCATTACCCAAAGCTAGAGTAATGAATACTAGACCTTTTACAGTAATCGGCGTCGACTTAACGGGTTACTTTCTCATTAAAACTCCCAAAGCCAGTACAGTTAAGTGTTACGTTGTTTTGTTCACATGTGCCACCACTCGAGCTGTACATCTGGAACTTGTTCTAGATAACAGTACCGAATCCTTCCTTCTTGCGTTACGTCGTTTCATGGGCAGACGTGGAGTGCCTTCAATAGTTTTTTCAGATAATGCTACTTATTTTCAAGCGTCTTCTCAATATCTTAAACAACTACATACTCTACCTTCTGTCAAAGACTTCCTATCACAACATTCCATCACGTGGAGGTTCAATCCAGCTCGTAGTAGTCACTATGGCGGATTCTTCGAGAGACTAATAGGGATAACAAAGTTACATTTAAAACGCACCTTAAACAAAGCTTTCATATCCTATGATGAGTTCTATACTGTTTTAATCGAAGTTGAGTCAGTACTCAACTGTCGACCCCTTACCTTTGTGGGGGATGAACTTCAATGTGAAGACCCCCTTACTCCTTCTCACTTATTAATGGGGTACAAATTGAATTCCTTACCAATCCCATTAGAACTCTCGGACACAGATATCACTTACCTGGACCCTGTTAAGATCAACAAACGCTACCGATATCTCCTCTCTCTTATATCTAAATTTCGTTCTTCTTGGGAGAAAGATTACCTTATCAATCTGAAACAATCATGGAATGTTTCTGGTAAGACTAACATCTCCATTGGAGATGTGGTTTTAATTGAGGACGACGGTCCTCGCCTAAAGTGGCGTTTAGGTATCATCAAAACACTCCATACTTCTCCCGACGGACATGTTAGATCGGTTTCCTTAACTACTAGAAACGGTGAAATAACTCGCGCTGTCATTCACTTGTACCCTTTAGAAATTCACTCTAACATATTTGATCCTCCTTCAGAGGAGCCATCCGCAACCTTGACTCCTCCGAGAAGATCAGAACGTCAAGCTAATGCCTTGGCGAAACAGCGAATAAGGGCTATTCTTGACAAAGAATAACTCCTTTCTTTGCTGTCATCATCCACTTATATCTAGAACACTTAGACAACACAGCACCCACACCATAACGTCTTAAATCTGTGATACACTTACACAAACTCTAACCTTGTCTCAAACTCCATCCTTCAATAGCATGAATGATATCCTTACGCTCTCTTAAATGAGTTTACTCATTTCCTATCTTTCTGGCACACTTCACTCCCAGGGGGTTTCTGTCCTCGGTTCTAGGGTGTCGCAAATTGCTCTTACGTAGGGTCGGTACGTTCCTGACGTCCTCCTTGGTTGCAGTACCTCATCGGATGGTCGGCCGATGTCCGTGGTTGGTACTCTTGGAGGGTCTCCCTATCCTGGAAAAAAAAAAAAAAAAAAAAAAAAAAAAAAAAAAAACAGATGGACGAGTTCCCTTAAGTTCAGTCATTCTGATTTCATAAGGGTTAACCTAGTGTTACCCTATCATACAACTATGTATGGAGTAGATCCCGGATTACTCGAGCCCCCCGTGGTGAATGCAAGCCATAGTTGAGGGGTTAGATAGTTCGGCGGGTAAGTCTTTCGATGACTGAACACTCCTATGCCAAGGAGACTTTGTTCCACTGTTTGAGAAAGGGGTTCCACCCCATTTACGGCAAGGGAATTATCCCACATAGGTTGAAGGGTTATTTTCCTCGAGTCGTCACAATCGGACATCTCTGCGGCCTCCCAAAGGGGTGAGCTAATTGGAGGGTGAAGGATTGGACCGATCCATTCCCTTATTACTCGTTTGCGACATTCCTTAACTCGAGGTCAGTTTTCCTGGGGGTTGGAGTTGCAAGCTTATCCGCAAACATTCTTACTTTATATCATTCATGTATGTTGTTGGGTGGAGATAATTTATTTCTAATCTCCTCATAAAACTCTCACAAACACCAGTTTGTACTCATTGTTTTCTCTTTTTTTTTCGGGGGAGTTAATGTTTCGATTTATAAATAAATCACCACCAGCTGAAATTTTAATAGGAGAAATGGGTGAATGACTTGACGAGCTTTTTCTATCTTCTTGAAGTAGGAATGCTTTCTAATTTATCGTTTATATTATTGTAAGATAATATTTATTTAATTCTTATTCCCTCCAATTATTTATTTCCATATTATAATATGATTCAGTTTATCTTTATATTTACTTAAATTTCATTTCTTCCTCTAATCTCGCATTTATAGAAAGGTTATACGAAAGAGCCACGTTTAAGATTCCTCCGCGCGCCATCTTAAGTTTCTCAAGCAAATCTCCACTTATTTTTTCTATCTTCCAACGCTAATAACTTTTTATAAAATGCATTTGGTTCATTTTTATAATCATTTTTGTAACCAGGAGATAAAATCCTTTATAGATATATATAAATTGCCACATTTCGGAGATATATATATATATATATATATATAAACGCGTGGCATCCTTTACAAGTCAAAAGATACTAATATAAAGTCAATTTCTTGAGTTTTAAATGTAATTACCACTTTCTTATCAAGTTTATTAAATTCCTCAATCATTAAATGCATATATTATATATCAATTAATTAATTAATAGGAAAAACTAGAAATAACCTACATTTAAGATTTCGTCACACAAAATTGAGAACATTCGAGAATGTTCTGGAACTTACGTTGGCATCTCCGTTTGTTAACAAGCCAAACAATTAAAATAGAACTTCTGGTAACGATTTATTAATTACATTTTATATATTTAAATTCATTTAAATTTTTACAATGTCTCTGTTGTAACTATAGATTAATAGAAAATAGAGTTAACTAATTTCTACCGAACTACTTTAACTCGTTACATTCGAAGCCCTAGAGCGCTTTAGCTTGAGGCGTCAGTTGAGACTATATCGCTCGAAGCGTAGGTTGTTGTTTGGTGAAGTGATATTTTTTTTGTGTTTGTTGGTTTTAATAACTTTTAATAATAATTTAATTACGAGCTTAAATTTCAATGCAAAATCAACAGTAGTTTAATTGATCTCGAATTCTTTCTCTTTCAATTTTACGTAAATCTTAACTGTTGTTTATTATTGCGAATAAGTAGTAATCGTATGTTTACTTGTCGAGTACGGTTGTTCAAATATTTCTTATTATATTCTTCAAGCGTAATTCACTGTCGTGGTGTCGTAAGTATTGAGAAAGATAATTCCCGCCTTCAAATCAGTGAGCCACCATTTGTAAGTCTGTTCCAATACATGATATTAATAATATTTATATTATTAATAACATCACAGTGTTTAAGTTAAATTATTTTGTTAATATCGTATCGTGACTGGTTTATACACAACGTTGAGTATTGTCACATGCATTCTTCTACTAAAGGAAAACAGCCTTGCAATTTACTTGTCTCACTCTAATCCAAGTGAATTCAATACACATCTACGATTCTTATTTCAATTTCCACCTAGTCTCTTCTCAATCATCCTTCCTGACTTTCAGGTGTTGTTTTAGTTAAACCTGGTGTCTATTTTGGAGTTCAAGATTGATAAGTGACCGGTTACAGTGTTGAGAAATGTTGTAATCGATTATTTATTGAACTTTAATGAAAACTTGGACAACATCCCTGGTTTAAACAAAGCAGGCAAGGTGGATTTCTTTACAAATACAACCTATTACACAACCATAATAATCGGGAAACAACCCGGAACAACCCCCTCCTCCGTATACAACTGCATTTTTTATTTGGTTTTCCAAACCAACTGTTGAGTAACATTTGCAGTTTGTTGCGTTAAAAAACAGTTGTTTGGAAAAGAGTGATTTTACCAGTTTTGTTCGACAAATTAAAACTGTCGTCAGAATCGGAAAAAACAATCTATGTAAAAAAAAATTCATTTGAAATCATCTGATTTAGTCATTTTTAGATTCCTCGGGCTTTTGCAATGTTAAGCTAATGATGGTGTGATACTATTGTTGCTTTTTTTATAACTTATTTTGTAAATTTGTTTGAATTTTGTTTGAATACATGAACAGAAGGAACAATTAAGAATAATTTTCTCGTACTTTTTAAACAAAATCAATAAGTGTGTCCTTCATTAAGTTGTTTGTTTGTTTTACTGTAATTACAGGTATATAATATGTACTTAACTTGAAAATGAACTGAAATATAGTGAAGAAAGATTGATTATAAATATTAAGAATTTAGTTACCTCTTCCTTCCTAATAAATTGATTTGATAAATTTTAAATTAGGAAAATATCATCATAGGTAATTTGTGATATAATTTGTACCTCTGTTTGAATTAGGAGTAGAAAGATTTCATTAATATAATTAAAATTGCTCAAATATAATGTTAAAAGTTAGGAAGAATGTTTAAAATGTTCAAGCATCTTTCCCTTAAAAATAAGATTGTTTCTGTTTTATCTATTTTCATTAAAGCCATTGTATTAAAATTTAAATGAAGGGAGAGTCTGTACGGACTTTTTATAATACCCCTCTCACTGTATTTTTGTGTTACAAAAATAGTAAGTACTAGATTGACATTCCGTAGTCTAGCCAGAATTTCATGCATATTTTTCTGTTTCAATTCCGCTCGTAAATCAAAAAATATTTTTAATTCTTGAAAAATTATTCTTTAAAATCTTAGAGTTTGTTACACATAAACATTTCTTCCAACTTTTAGTAAAGATGTTAATTACTTTTAGAAAAAATGGTCAAGCTTGTTAAATTACACTGAAGACATGTATTTTTTATGTTTTTTTTTTTTATTTCATAATCATTGTACCATTTTTAAAAAAAAAAAAAATTAAGTTAAAAAAAAAAATAAATTCTATTACACAAATGGTGTCTATAAATATCCAACCAATACATTCAACTCCCAATAGAGTCAAAACATTTTTTTATTTTTTATTTTACCCTGCAACCACTATTCAAGTCAAGTCCTCAATTGCAGCAGGAATAAAAAATAAAATGCATGTTAACATACTGTATAATATCTAAGTCATTAACATATCTAAACAATCTAATTTTCAAAGTTTCAAGCGAACTACTAATTCCAGTACACTCATAATTTGTTTTTAATGGAATTAAAAAAATATATATTGAAAATATTAAGTATTTAAATAATAAACTTTGAAGTAAGAATATTTTGTTCCAGTATCTCAGTCTACTACGTATACAAAGAGGATAAAGGAAGGAGAACGGTGGAGATATGAAAATCGATTTAATCTATATATTAAAATAATAGGACCTCGCCTCTTAAATGTTGTTAAAAGGTATAAAAAAAAATTAAAATTTAAAGATTGAATCAGTCTCTGAGACAGCATCAGAAATCGTTCCCATTACCTGTCACTGCGTGCGGGAGAGCAGAGCAGAGGCTGGTGTTATTCATCCCCCACCTATTCCCCACCTACCTCCAGTTACTCCATTCAAAAGAGGTTAATGTATTGGGCAGAAACAAGTTTAAATTAATGTATTCCATGTAAAGTTTAATATAAATATAAATTATTTTTACAAAATATGTTTAATTTAATATTACTATAAGTATCATTAATATTATTATTATTATCATCATAGTTGCGGTAGTAGTGTTAGTGCAAGAATAATATTTTCTGTTTAATGTTAAAGTATTATTACTACTACTGCTATTATTATTATTATTATTATTATTATTATTTTTTTTTTAATGCTCCCTTCTTCTACAGGATATTGACTGGGTGCAAACTGAGAAACACGTTTTCGAGACTGCATCAAATCATCCCTTCCTTGTTGGTCTTCATTCGTGCTTTCAAACGCCTTCCCGACTCTTCTTCGTTATCGAATTCGTTCGCGGAGGGGATTTGATGTTCCACATGCAGCGTCAGCGTCGTCTTCCGGAGGAGCACGCCCGTTTTTATGCAGCTGAAATATGTTTGGCTCTTAATTTCTTGCACGAAAAAGGTGATTATATATATTTCAATTAAAAAAAAAAAATGTTTTATTTTTTAATACTATTATTAATGGTTAAAATAATAAGTGTTCTTATTATGAATAGCTAAACTTATTTATAAAGGTCTCTGTTTTTTATCAAAAATAAATAAATAAATAAATAAACAATAATAATAGTAATAATAATGATTAAAATGATGATGCTAATTTTTGTAACAGTAAAGATCTTCATGCCATCTTAAGGCATATTAAGTTTGTTTGAAACTGGTCATTCGTTTTATTTTTTTTAATAGCCAGTTCATTGTAAATTCAAATTTCATTAATAGAAACAAATTGGCAAAAACTTTGCCCAAACTTAGGTATCATATATATATATATATATATATATATATATATATATATATATATATATATATATATATATATATATATATATATATATATATATATATATATATATATATATATATATATATATATATATATATATATATATATATATATATATATATATATATATATATCACCACCACTCACTAGCAGAGCTCTTTTCAATGAGGGGGCATCTTACTAGATTTCCTCTATTTTATTTATCAACTTTACGGAATAGAAGTGAAAGGACTCTAGAGTATACAGCCTTTAATAATCTCCTATAGGGTTTTCCTTTCTGTAAATTACGATTTTTTATATTAAACCCGCGGAGGAAACTAGTATTTTAGGTATTAAATCTTTAGAACCTAATATGATTTTGACATAAATGGCAGTTTATTCTGTTGGTAAAAAATATTTTTTTTAATGATGTTGGTTCTATTATTGAGAAAAATATTGTATGAATTAGTACTACAAATTAATGTGGATTTTATATTATCAGTTAATGAATACATTTTGCTTAAGAACTTATGTGGCGTTAAATCTCTGTTATATTTTTTTTTTATTTATTTTATTTTTTTTTTTACATCTCACGGGCATTGCCCTATTCGAGGAAAGGAACTTTTCTAGGTAGTATAAGTATATACCTAGGATCCCCAAGTGGAATCGAACCGGCGCCCTCAAGCACGTGAGTCAATCACTCTACCGTTTTGCCCACGGTAGTTTTCTTGGTTAAATAATTATTAATTATTTTAATATTAATATTTCACACCATTACGCAGGTATTATCTACAGGGATCTGAAGCTTGATAACGTGTTACTAGATCATGAAGGTCATATCAAGTTGACAGATTATGGAATGTGCAAAGAGGGCATTAAACCCAATGACACTACCTCAACGTTCTGTGGAACCCCAAATTACATTGCTCCTGAAATACTACAGGGAACTGAATATAGCTTCAGGTAAGAACTACCCAATTAGTTTTTATTTATTGTATTGTTTTATCTTGTTAAATTCATTTCTTGTCAGTCGTATCTTTTCTCAACAGATTAAAGTCTTTTCTAACTTATTATCGTTTGTTATTAAAAATATTTTTGTTTATGAAAAAGACCTGTTAATTTATTTTTAATTTATCTGTATAATGACATGAGTTTTAAGTTAATATTTGTGTAAAAGATAACAATGTTTAAAAAAGGAAGAAACAAAAAAACAATCCTCGGTTAAAAACAATGCTTTAAAATTATATTGGACATTAATATGTGGGAAGAATAATGGTTTCAGAGAATAAAACCATTAAAGTTTTCTGGCTTGACTTTTTCTCTTATGTTTCTGATGATTTATATTTTATAAGCTTATGTAAATATCCGGTGAATTGAGGAATGTGATAAGCTGTGACCGGTTTGCGCGAATCGTTTAAGATTTTTGTTAACTTTTTAACCGGTCTTCCTTCTCCCCCAACTTTATAGAAAGGGAAACGAATCAGTTGCATATTCTTACGACTTTGCAGGGGACCGGTTGATAAAATTTTGCAACCTACCACTGATATAAATGTTTGAGAGAGAACTCTAATAATGATGGTTTTTTTTTTTTTTGTTTTTTTTTTTAAATAAGTACTCTCTAAAGAAAAACTATTCATGTATGCATGTATAAATTGTAAGATGTGAAAGTTATGGATAAGAAAAGACTTATTAATTTATATTTTTCCCCCCGTCCCCTGCTCCAGACTTGACCCCCCCTTTATTCTGTACTGGAAGTTTTTCTTTTTCTTTTCTCCGTCATTTGCTTCACACATCTTGTGTAAACTATAAGATATGACATGGTAGAGTACTTATATGATCAAAGCTTTAAAAGTTATGAGAATAAGGGATTATTATTATTATTATTATTATTATTATTATTATTATTATTATTTAATTTATATTCTAGCAAAATATAAATTTTTTTTTTTTTCTTTTTTTTTTTTCTCGAAACAGCGTTGATTGGTGGGCGCTTGGAGTGCTTCTTTATGAAATGTTGGCTGGTAAGAGTCCCTTCGATATTGTTGGAGCAGCAGAAAATCCTGATTGTAATACAGAAGATTTTCTTTTCCAAGGTAAATTTTTTTTTTAATTTTTTTTTTGTCCTGTCTGAAATAGTCGGTAGTCGGTTAATTTTCAGATTACTAGTAGGGTAGGATCCAGGTGTTTAAGATCTGTCATTTATTAGCTGCTTTCTTTGTGTGAAACTCCCCAAATTCTTGTCCTGATTTTCGGATATATATATATATATATATATATATATATATATATATATATATATATATATATATATATATATATATATATATATATATATATATATATATATATATATATATATATATATATTATTATTATTATTATTATTATTATTAAAGGCATTCTTTTTCCATTTCTAAAATTCCGAATTATTTCATACAACAAAAGCCGCTAATGTACGGGGCTTATCTGCTTATCTAAGATAGGGTGAAAGATAATAGTGATGAAGGTTTTAAACTTCAAATGCATTTTTACCGATTGTGTTAGTGTGTTGTTGTTGTTGTTGTTGTTGTTGTTTTTTTTTTAGTTTTAAAAAAAAAAGTAGAGTATAATATTAAAATTAAAAATGCTAAAATATTTTAATCATCTCCTCCGGTTGTTTATTTTTATCTATTGTAAAGGAGGGTAGTAGGTCTAACCCTTTACTTTAGGTATTAAAGTAAAATGTTGTGTGTGTTAAATAAAATGTTGAGCTTTATATTTTAAATAAAATGTTAAGTGTTATGTGTTAAATAAAATATTAAGTGTTAATGTGTTAAATAAAATTTAACGCATACACTTTTTTTTTTTTTTTAACTTTGGTCAACGAGGGAAATTTCTTAGTCCAATTGTTTAACACACATGTTATGCGAATGTTCTTTCATCAATTGTTCATGGATTGTATTAGAAAGAGAGAATTATTTTAAATAAATCATAGCTTGTATTTAAATTAGTTTAGAGTAGGTATTTTAAATTTTTTTTTTTTTGAATCTCATTGGGAGGTATTAGATACTGTTAAAATAGTTTACTGTTATAATGATAAATTTATTAAAATGGCGTGGAATGTTGTAAGTGTTGGCTGTGTTTTTAAGCGATATGTGGGTATTGAGATTAGTGTAATAATACACCTCGCCATAAACTAATTAATTAATTAATTAACTACAGAAAATCTCCTACAAACGACAATTTTTTTTATGTCCGTTCAAGTAACTGGATCGGAGGTTCGAACCTATTTCTATATTTTGCAGTACACACGCGAAAGTGAGGGGCGAACCTCGTTCCCTTAAGCCAGAGAAAAACTGACTTTACCCACTGATATCCCCTGAACTCTACAATTAGTTTCAATAAAAATTGGTTTGATTTAAGTGTTGATAAAACAATCTTTTTTTATATTATTTTTAAGTTACTTATTTACTTATTTATTCATGTATTTATTTATTTTTATTATTTTATTTGCCCTTCTTCCCATCATCGTTTAGGTTCATTCTAGTAATGTATTTTTATATTTATATATTTATTTTTATTTTTATTTTCAGTAATTTTGGAGCGACCGATCCGTATACCGCGCTCCCTTTCAGTAAAGGCTGCCTCAATTCTCAAAGGATTCTTGAATAAGAACCCTGTTGATCGTCTGGGATGTCACCCTGAAACCGGTTTTAGGGACATCGTTACACACACGTTCTTCAAATCTGTTGATTGGGAATTGGTAAGAAAACATTGTTATGATTATATAAATTTTACAGCTTTTTTTTTTTTTTTTTTTTTTTTTTTTAAATGTAATTTTCCTCTACCCTGTATATAAATAATTTCTTAATAGGGATGTATTGATTTTTTATTTTATTTATTTTTTTTAATGTAGGATGCAGTTTCCTAGTGGAGTGATAAAAATACCCTTGTTCTTTTTCTGGGCTCTAAGGTTGTTCTTTAAACTTTGAAAAAAAAAAAGAAAAAGAAACCAAAAAAGTTGTGGTTCAAAAAAAAAAAAAAAAAAAAAATAGTCAGTACATTTTCGGGTCTTGCTAAGTTTTTTTTTTTTTTTTTTTTTTTTTTTTTTTTTTTTTTTAACACTTACAGAATTAAATAAATATTTCAGTATTTCAATAACACATTGAATTGCTTATGCCTGAAGGTGATTCCATTAAGACTTAACCTTACAACTAGCAACGATCATTGATGAAAGTTTGTTCATTTTTAACATCATATGTTTCATAGTTTCAAATAATAATAATAATAATAATAATAATAATATATTGAATTTATTTTTAAATTTGAGCAGTATGAAAAGTTTTTGGTTGTCTTCATTTTAATTTTCATATATATATATATATATATATATATATATATATATATATATATATATATATATATATATATATATATATATATATATATATATATATATATATATATATATATATATATATATATCTGAACTTATGATGATAAAAATAAGCAGTTTCACCAACTACTGTTGCTTTTGTACGACGTTTTTTTTTGTTTTTTTTGAACCACTTCTTGTACATGATTTAGGTTTGAATTTTTATAAGGATGTTTACATTATACCTTCTAACATAATTTCCTCATTTCCTTATTGGTTGTCGGGGGTTTAGCTCTTGCTAAAGCAGGTTCCTGTCCCTTATATTCCTCGCCTGCAAGACGAAAGAGATTTGGAACATTTTGATCCACAGTTTACGGGCGAACCCGTTGAGTTCACCCCAGAAATACAGTAAGTAGTTGAAGCTGACTTTATTTCAATGTAGAAGAATACCCTAACGCATAGACTTTCATTATATACATATATGTACGCATACAAACTAATAAACTATATATATATATATATATATATATATATATATATATATATATATATATATATATATATATATATATATATATATATATATATATATATATATATATATATATATATATATATATATATATATATATATATATATATTATA
Source organism: Armadillidium nasatum (assembly GCA_009176605.1). Lineage (NCBI taxonomy): Eukaryota > Metazoa > Arthropoda > Malacostraca > Isopoda > Armadillidiidae > Armadillidium > Armadillidium nasatum. Next base: position 2,912 of record SEYY01014191.1, on the reverse strand, counting down.
TAATATAATATATATATATAATATTATATATTATTATTAATATAAAAAAAAAAAAAAAAAAAAAAAAAAAAAAAAAAAAAAAAAAAAAAAATAAATTATTATTATTATTATTATTATTATTATTATTATTTATTATTATTATTATTATTATTACCACCGGAATACGTTCTTATAGAATTACCATTTGTGCGCAATAATCTTTATTTTAAATCAAAATATGCATTAATCTATGTAATTAAAATGGATACTTAATGAAATTAATTGTCTATTTTTTACGCGTTAGAATCGAGATGCTAAGAATAGCTATTAGAAACTTCATATTTTTATGAAGAAAAAAAAAAGTAATTGTTTAAATTAAGATTTAAAAAAAGTAAAACTTGAGTTGCGTTTTAAACCTCTTCATCGTTTACCAATCATGATTTTATTTCTTGTAGAAAATGGTTGGAAATCTAGACTTTATTTCAGAACGTTTACATATCTTGATGAATTTATGCCCCCAAAGACCTTGTGGCGGGTATAATATTGTAATATTAATGACCTGAAATTTTTACAACCACTTTCTGATAAGATTTCATAGGAATTTGATAGCTCGCTTCACATGTTTGTATAATTCATAATTCACATCTCCATTAAGTTTTAGTGAAAGACAGATATTTATATTTCATCATTCGAAATAAGCGTAAAGAGTATCTGTATTCGCCACTTCAATGTATCTGTGAATATGTAAAATTGAAAGTACATTACAAGGCTTAAACTTGTATTTGATCTTTTACCGTTTTAGCTTGGTTGCTTTAAAACCTGAAGTTCAGGGAAACTTCGGATGATATTTTGTTCCTAATATTGTTCCGTCTTGTTGAAAAGTTGAAATTCAAGTTCTTATTTAAGACCATATTATGTATGGACAGAACATTTTGAAATTTTGATGGAGTACATTTTTTTTTTTTACATTATTTCGAGAGAGAAAATAGAGTTTTACACAAATAAATTTCGTTAAGGCTTTAGAATCTTGTAAACTATTTGATATTTCTTCGTTTATTCAAAACTGATAAAATTGAAATTGCGTATTTAGAAATGAAGTTAATTTCATTTTCGAGTTCTGGACAAGTTTATTATTATTATTATTTTTTTTTTTTTTTCATTAAAAAAAAAAAAAAAAAAATTTTATCACTATTTCCTCTGTTTATATTTTGTGTTCTGAATTAGGTTGTGAATTGGAATTAAGACAATTTATATTTCTCGACTGTTTTTTTTTCTTTTATTTTTATTGTAAGTCAGTCAGTCATAGGTCCACAGCATCATTCTCCATCATAGAAGGTAAGTTAATAAAAGTTTTATTTTCGTACTTAAATGTCAGTAGGTATAATTAGTATGCTTCGAATAATGCATGAACTAACAATTGTAATTTTTTATATTTATTATAGGTTATTGCAACAAAGGAAATATTTTTTTAAAAATTTTCCTTTTGCATCCCACATTTTTGTCACCTGTTATTTGTATTTTTTTTTTATCGTTGTTATTATTATTATTATGCTAGAGGAAGAACATTAATATTGTGTTGTTTCAGTCATCATTAGTTATGGGATTATAATTTGAGGAGAGGGACTTCAAGGAATAGTGATAATGATCCTTGGAAAAGGCAGAGTGAGAAGTAATGTTAAAGAATAGACATTGTACACAGCTCTTCTCTCATTGAATATTCAAAACAGAATGGGGACACTATATATCTCTTAAGTGAAGTAAAAGGGAAAGAGAGTTAGTTAACAATAAATGGTGATTTTGTAGATTTTTGAAGGTTAAATGCCTAAAGAATTGCATTTTTACTAGGAGACAGAGTGAAAAGGGAAAAATGAGATGAATTACTAGAATGCCAAACCCTACTAGTATTTAAAAAAGAATTATAAAGAAAAGCTTGTTTTTGCTCAGTGTGTATGCCATTAATGAGGGAACATGCAAGCTTTCTGTGTACGACTAGTCAATAAAACCCAAGCCATTAAAAAGCAAAACCTGAAACGATGACTGACTACCAGTTCCTGTAATTCATATTATTAGAATTTATAGATCTCTGGAGATGTTAATGTTTAACGTTCATAATCACAATGAAAAATTTTGCATCGTGGTCTGAGTGATCGAGTTTCCATGCTCAAAGGCTACTGGGGAAGTCTTTGTTTGTGTGTGAAAGGAAGAACCTTAGAACAAATAATTAACAAAACTGTAATGATTAATGATTTTAAAGATTTTTAGAAAAGTTTAATTGGGTACTGCATATGCGTTATACTCGGGCATGTCATGTTTGAAATTGAAATAATTTCTATCAAAAAATAATTAGGGATATGAGAAAGAATGGGTAGCGTTATATTAGGTAGGTGGGGGTTCTTTCATAGATACTCGCTAGTAGTTTATTTTGTTGTTAAAAAAATCTGAAAGCCTTATGGAATGTTCAAAAAGTAAATTTAGTTTTCATTTATGTGTAACAATAGAGATGTGTGTTGCATGTGTATTAAAAATAGGCATATTTGTATGAAACACTCCCTCGGGCATAATAACATTCAGCATCCTCATCAGTAGTAAAGGAAAATCATACATCCGCACATACATTTGCTGGTGTTTGATATCTTTCATCATGTATTTCACAAATGTAAATGTCGATTTGTGCATTTTTATATATATATATATACTAATGCTATATTTTTAACTTATTTTATTGCAGCATGATCAACGTTATGTAGCAGTTTTGGCCAATGCTAGATACATAAATATATTATTGGTTATAAATTTATTGAATTGGTTAATTATTTATCACATAATTGGTGAAGAAGTAATAAAAATTTTGTCTTGAATTTAGGCACATTGATTTTTTGAGTATATAGTTTTAAAATTTAATTCTTATGATTTTCGTTCTGGCCTGAACTGTT
>SEYY01014189.1:0-14950 GCA_009176605.1 Armadillidium nasatum | reverse complement strand
CTGTTGCCATTTCTTGCCACCATTCTGACCATTGACGTTTTGTATGGTCAAGATTAGTTCTTGAGTCAATTGCACCTTGTAAGCGTTTAAATGCAAGTCTTTATGCATAATGTTCATCAACGACGAGCGTGAGAGGTGCAATTGTTGGGCACGACGACGAGTTGAAGTGGATGGCTCCTCAGCCACACTATCGCGAACAGCAGCAATATTTTCTGCAGTACGAGCATGAACTGGTCTTTTCAAATCTCCTACAGACCCGGTTTGCTCAAATTTTTTCACGATTTTTCCGATTGTACGCACATTTGGACGATTAAATTGACCAAAAAAATCACGGAGTGCAAGATATGCATTTTGATTTGAACGCCCATTTTCATAATAAGCCTGAATTTTAACACGTTGCTCCATTGTGTATCTTTCCATGGTTCAAATTGAGTAAGTCTGAAATTGAAAAAAGTCAAATGAAATGCAGTAAAAAACTTGACGTTTAGGTGTGGTTCACATTCAACATCGGCCATACAATTTACCCATACTATATCTATATATATATATATATATATATATATATATCATATAATATATATATATATATATATATATATATATATATATATATATATATATATATATTATATATATATATATATATATATATATACTATATATATATATATAAACTAAGTTCGTTTTTTTCAATTTGCAGTTCGAAATAATAGTCATCTTTTTTATTTTCAACATTTGCCCGATGAACTCCATGGTAGTAGATGATGAATTCATTCTAATAATTCTTTTTTATTTTTTATGCCCCTCCTGAAATATTTATTTTAATTTAAATATAATAATGCGTAGAATAGCGAAATTCATCTAAATTAATGATTTTGCTCTCCGAAAAATCAAAAATTACAGATTTTGTATAATAAAAAAAAAATTTAAAATAAAAAAATTTTTTTTTTTTTTTTTTTTTTTTTATTTAAATACCCAAGTTAAAGTTTAAAAAATGTAAGATATTAAATTATCAATATAACCTGTATTTATACATATCATTGTTATTTCAAAATTATAATTTTTTGTACTTTCAGTCAATATAGTTAAAAAATCATCCTCAGCAGTATGGGAGTACTCTATCATGTTTCAGGATAGGCTCGAAATAGCTAAATGTAACATCTGCAGTCGGAAAATAAGAAAAGGAACTCCGGGTGCTACAGGTAAAAATTATTTAACTAAATCTTATGAGGTATCTGTTGGAATTAACCTAAAGTATATGTACTTTTGATACTGTATTAAAATACTCTTTGTCAGGAATCAGTAAAGAATATATTATATGTAAACACTCCATTCTCATTCTATCGATTGTATCGTGTTGTTCTACCACGATTTGTTCTATGTGTTAAACATGTAAATAAAGGCCTAGATTAGAAAGCTGTGTCTTTGTGTCCTGCCCAATATTTATATTTATATTTCCGCCATTATGAATAATATAACAACAGGTTATGGGCCCAGGCGTTTATATTTCGATGGCGATGTTGAAAAATATGAGTTGTGGGAAGTTAAATTCCTAGGGCATTTAAGGCTGCAGAATTTGTTGCAAGTGATAAGTGATTCTACCGCCGATGCTGATGGCGATGTTAATGCAAAAGTTTTTGCAAAGTTAGTGTCAGTCCTAGATGATAGAAACTTATCCCTTATCATAAGAGATGCTAAGGATGATGGCAAGAAAGCCTTGAAAATATTGCATGACCACTATTTGGGAAGCAGTAAGCCTATAGTGATAGCTTTATATTCAGAGCTCACTTCATTGAAATTAGGCAGTGATGATGATGTTACTGATTACATTTTAAGGGCAGAGACAGCAGCTACATTTTTGAAATCAGCTGGTGAAAATGTAAGTGATAGTTTACTTATAGCTATGGTTTTGAAAGGCCTACCTTCAGGGTCAGAACTTTTTCGACGGTAATTATTCAGAAAGAGAAAGCCATGACATTTAGTGAATTTAAGTAGCTCTAAGAAGTTTTGAAGAGACAGTAAAGAGCCAACAGGGCAGATATTAAACCAGAAGAAAATGTTATGAAGGTAAGAGATAGAAAAAGTTATGTGAAATGTTTTTCTTGTGGAACAGTAGGCCACAAGCAATTTGAATGTTAAGAGAAACTCACAAATCATCAGATTTCTAAGCAAGCATCTAATTCCTCGTCCGTATTGAGAGTCTCAGTAGTCAGTAAATTATTGACACATGTAATATTATTCATTGACTGATTCATGACATCATAAATACCCTTGATATTGCTTTGGCGCTTAGACTTTAGTCATTCATTATTAAATTTATATTTAGTAATATCACCCATAAGAGCAATACCTACAGGAGTTTTTAAAGCTATACCATTACCAATTTTAACAATACCTTCATGTACAAGGTGAATATGATCAGCTCCAATCAACACAGCAACATTTTCAACATCATCAGAATTTAAACTTTTATCAGCAATGACATAAGTAGGCTCTAAATTATTAATTACTTCTTTTAAACCTGGAATCTTGATAGAATCATTACATACTTTATCAATTGCAAGAGTGTTTAAAGTAGTCTCTACATTACCAATTTTAACAGAAACATCAGCAATAATAGATTTAAAGTTATCTGAATCTTTTCTTGCAAATGATGATATGTTAATAGTTTCTGACTTAGTTTCATAAGGAATATTCAGTTTATGAAGGAGTGACTTATTAATAAATGTTTGTTGAGAACAAGTGTCAATATAAGCTCGTACATCAACTAAATTATTTTGATCATTTTTAATTTGTAGAGTCATAGTTGGTAGCAAAATAGGGTTTGTGGTGACTGTACCTATTTAAACTAATATGACCATTTGTTACCTTAGAGTTAAAGGTTTTAGATTTTTTATTTTTATTTTCATTTTTATTTTCATTTTTATTTTCAAAATCACCAGGACACATTGATACCACATGATCATCACTACATTCTCTACATTTATATTTAAGTTTAGTTTTACACTCTTTCTTATGGTGGTTTTCACCAGTACATTTTTGACAAATTTTTAACTGATCACAACGCTTAACTCTAGCCTCATAATTAGAATATTTGTTACAACTGCTTGAGTTGTGTTCTACACTACTACAGAATTTACACTTAAAATTAGAAGCTGATACAGTTACATTGTTATTAAAACTCTGTAAAGAAGCATGAGGCCTTTCTGTTTTCTTTTCTGCATTTGACCTAGTTTGTTTATAATTGGGTACATATTTTGAACGAGTGTTATCGGAATTAGTATGTGTTTGAGGTGTACTAGTCTTAGTAGATTTATAAAGAGAAAGTATAGTAGGGAAATTCTCTCTAATAGATTCTAAACTTGGGTAAGTTTTATTTATCTTATTTTGAAACATCTCTCTTACAGTTAAGGGAATTCTACTAAAAACTATGGTCTCAATAAGCCATGATGACTCTTCAATATTTAATTTATAATTTGAAATTTGACCCAAAAGACACTCAAGTTCACAGTAAAAATTAAAAAGGTCCTCATAATTATCTTTACAAAGCTTTAAATTAATTAACTTTAGAGCTAATTCATATTTAATTTCATCTAAATTTAAGTAAGTTTTTTTAAGGATTTCTAAAGCAGTCTCGTAAGTGCTATCAGCGACTGGCAGTGCTTCAACCAATTTCAACGCACCACCCTTCAAAAATTTTAACAGATAACAAAATTTACCAACATTAGCAACTGATGATTTATTTCCAATTGCCGAATTAAATTTATCAAGAAATGGCTGGTATTTGGTTTTATCACCATCAAAGATTGGAATTTCCAAAGTAGGTAATTTTGACTTAATTTCATTATCATGAGGAATGCTTAAATTATGGACACTGCAATCTTTCCTTGCTTCAACCAAACTTGAATTTAATTCTTGTTCTTTAAACTTAACTATTTCCTCATATTTATTTTGTACATTTAATACACTTAAACTTACTTCATTAATACAATCGTCATTACTTACTAATAAATCAGCATATTGCTGATCATCAAGATCAGAGAGTTCATCATGTTCCGTTAATATTTCTTGATCTAAAATAAGGATTTCTTGCTTATATCTTTTTAAGGAAGACAATACATATTCTATTTGTAATTTACTAGGACTAGAAAGGGTACTGAAATCTTTTAAAATCCTGTGAATGACTCCCTTTAGAGCAGACCTCTTTCTACGTAAAGAAACTAATATATTTTGAGACATTTTTTTAGGAAAATATAAAAATATTCCCAATACGCAAGAAATATTAATTATTAATAATACTCAAATTATGGCAAACCAACCTCTAAGTTTACAAACTTCACCAAAATTATGGGATATTTAAATAAATATATTTACGTAAGTAATATATCAACTAACCAAACAAATATTAATAAGGCTAAACCAGGTTAAAATAAATACGGGTTATAGTCCATAAATTTTACCTAAATAAAACAGGCTACACAGAATTATTTCTATTTATATTTCATTTTTAGATTTAAACTTATTTATGCTTAAATCCAGATTATAATAAATAACACCACTTTTGTGTTTATCCAACCTTGATTAGGCTGGCTGATATAGAATATGAAATTATTAATTAAGCTACTTAAACTTTAAATAAATGTCAATGAGTATGGCAATTAATAGTGCTGATTGACATTTGTAATTAAAATGTCAAGTTTGTCAATTAGGCTTACTGGTAGGCTATAACAAAAATTCTAATACATAACCCTGACTAAGAAATCAAATTTGAGAAAAAAGACAAAGTGATTTTAATTGCAATATTTTTAATAATGGACTTGAAAGTTGCCCCGCATCTCCACCACTATACGAAAAAAAAATATTATTATGATATGAATATTTTATTACCTCAGTCAACCCAACTTTGTCAGGTGCCTAAGTTAAGTTAATATGATTTTGATTAACATTACTTATAGAGGAAATTGTCCCCTATATTAAAAATATAAAGTTAATCAAGAAAACCAAGGTATCGTATAAAAAAATATAATAATAATTGATTATTAATTTATGCCTAAATACAGTGAGGTAAGAATCAAGTTGGGACCTAAGGTCAGTAAATGAATCAAGAAAATTTCTCACCTTATTTGCTGGTAATATTTTTCTGAAGATTCTGGGACCGGTCCCTTGTACTTCCAATAAAAACACTGGTTTCAGGTTGTATTTAATTAAATAGAGGAAAAAATAGAAAATTCAGTTTTCACTTATAACTTAACTTCCACGCTATAATCTTAATTTTTCTCTTAAACCTGAAGTGTCTTAATTTTAGTTTGTTTGTAATTTTTGCTTTCTTCTTCTTTTGTAACCATTAGGTCTTAAAACTCAATTCATCTCACTATGGTTAATTTATAAATATATATATATATATATATATATATATATATATTATATATATATATATATATATATATATATATATATATATATATATATATATATATATATATATATATATATATATATATATATATATATATATATATATATATATATATATATATATATATATATATATATATATATATATATATATATATATATATATATATATATATATATATATATATATATATATATATATATATATATATATATATATATATATATATATATATATATATATATATTATATATATATATATATATATATATATATATATATATATATATATATATATATATATATATATTATTATATATATATATATATATATATATATATATATATACTATATATATATATATATATATATATATATATATATATATATATATATATATATATATATATATATATATATATATATATATATATATCTATATAAAATATATAGGGGGCTGCTATATTGGGGAGTATTCTTCAACTTCTACCGCTGTGATTTCTTCCTTTTCTGTATATTCTACAATCTAAAATGGTTGAGCCAAGTCTGAAAAAGAATATTATAGACTAGTTTTTTGACTTGACTCAAAATAAAACTTGATTTAAAAATCCAATTTTAAAATATATTGTTAATTAAAATTGTAGAAAAAATATATAATTGGGTTCCCCCTCTTTAACTCAATATATATTAATAGAATATATAAAGGGTAAATTCTTTTAATTTTAACAGCTTTAAACTCAAAGAATTTTTTACATACCCTTTTTTTGAGTGTATTCAAGATCCAAAAAATTATTGCTGTTGTTTTCTTCTTTGTATGAGTTTGGCCTCTATAATAGGAGGCACTTATCTCAAGAAAAATAAAATTAAAATTAAAAAAAGTATAAAATACTTTTTATTTTTCATTGGCCACTGTTGTTTGTCTTTTAGATTAATAAAAAAATGCCAAATTATGGCAGAGCATAAGGCATCTGGGTCTTTGCTCCATAGATGTAATAGGTGGTCTGCTGATAAAAACCCAGACAATATTTGTGCAGAAACAAAAAATCAGAAATTGTATTTTCTGCTTGCTACAGCAGTTATTACTTTTTGGGAGTGGTTAGGAACATATTCCTTTTTGAAGTAATGCAAAAGAGACAAGGTAGCCAAAAATGTTTTAGCTACAATTTATTTTTTAATTTAAAATATATATTTGATTTTAAAATAGATTTATAAATCAAATTTCATTTAAAAAAAAAATAAAAAAAAAAAAAAAAAAAAAAAAAAAAAAAAAATAAAAATTTATATTAATATATATTTTTAATATAAAAAAGAGAAAAAAATAAATTTTTAATTCTCCCTTTTTTTTTTATAAAGGATTATCTTTATATATTCATTAGCTATTTTGTTTCATTTAATTATGTATTCACTATTTCTTTTCTTCCTAGCAAAATATATATTAGCATTTAACTGGGCAACGTAGTCAGAAAAAAAATGCAAAAGAATAAATTTTGGTGACGAAGAACCTAAAGTATAGGAAACAGTAGTCTACCCCGATGGTAGAAATTTCTTAAAACAAATTAACAATGGCATGACCTGGCCAGTAAATTTAGAGGTGTTAATAAATGGGAAGAGATATCAAATAGTAGATAAAGACAAAAAAATCTGATTTTGAAGGTAAAGAGACTCATTTATCGGCTACCAACTTATACAATAGTAATACATCCAGTCTACAGATGGAAGAGTTGTTGTACAAATTGTTCAAAATTTTCAAGAAATCTTTAAAAAATATATAATAACATTAGAAAATAGTAACCATACTTATCAGAGAATAGGGAAAAAGCTCACATTCCTCAACAAGAACTGCAGTTACGTAGCCGAAGCTGATGGAGATTAATATTTACCAACATTAGATGAAAAAAATAAATACATACCTTTTATACAGAGCCATAAAGGAAAGAACATAAAAGAATACAGAAAAGGAAACCCTGAATTAAAGATTTGAGTTCTTCTAGAAACAAGAAGTATGGGAAAAAGAAAACACCTCACTATGTTGTAAATAATTCTTCTTAAAGTTTAAATTTGGATGAATTAAATGTAAATGATGTTAAAACTGAATTTCTTATTAATGACCCATCTCTCACTTTACCCTCCTTGCTACCACCTCCTTCCCCAACTTTTTCTAACTCTTTCTCTAGTTCTTCATCCTCCAGTTCTTCTTCTACTTCTTCTTCCTCTATCATTACTCCTACTCCTCCTGCAGTTACTCCACTTCAAGTATCTCCATTAAATTTGCCAGAGATTTCTTTATCGTTTACCTCTTCTTCCTTTGTAAATCTCCTTGAAGCTTCTATAGAAATGACTTTATTACAGGGAAGAAATAGTAATTTTTAAGAATTACATACATTTTTTTATATTTATTAATTTTAAGGAGAAAAGAAAGAATTTTTCTATAAAGTCAGACGATAGTATTTTTTTGGTTAAGAATCAGATGAATAGATATTGTTAGTAGATATAACATTTATAACCTTTTTATTTTGAGAATATTTTTTTTTTTTTTTTTTTTTTTTATTTATATATATATATATATATATATATATATATATATATATATATATATATATATATATATATATATATATATATATATATATATATATATATATATATATATATATATATATATATATATATATATATATATATATATATATATATATATATATATATATATATATATATATATATATATATATATATATATATATATATATATATATATATATTCTTTTTTGGATCCTGAATATTTTTATGAACACAGCCTTAAAATTTATCGAAGAGGGTAATGCAAAATTATTTAATACATAAGCTGGTTCATCAAATATTCAGAGACAAATTTTTATTCTAAAAGACTATCTAAATTTCTCTTTTCTTCATTTTACCAGTCTTCAGTAGTTTTATAATTTTATATAATAAAGGCGTTTCTTCTCACTCTTATACCTAACATTTAACTTGCTTTTATATATTTATTTATTTATTATATATTATATATATATATATATATATATATATATATATATATATATATATATATAATATATATATATATATATATATATATATATATATATATTAAATTATTTGGCACATATAAAGCTTATATTTATTATTATTATAACTGGAAGTACAATAAATTTTCCTAATAATCTTTTTTAGAAGAGTCCTCCTTAAATTTTATTAGTTGGATTGTTTTCTTTAAGAACCACAAGAAATAGTTACCTGTTAGTATATATTCGGCAGTTAATTTATTTATATATATAATTATAATTATTATCTATTTTTAGATATTTAATTCATCTAATGATTTAAAATATTTCTAAATGATTTTTTTTGTTTAAGAAGATAATTTAAATGTAATTAATAATTATTAAAGTTAAGTTTTTGATCCTAAAGTTCTTAATTTGAACTTTTTCAGTTGTTTAATTAACAGAAAATGTAACAAGGCAAGGAGTGGTTTAAAATAGTTTTGAATCTAAATTTTTAAGTATGTGATTCAAAGACTTATTTATATATATATATATTATATATATATATATATATATATATATATATATATATATATATATATATATATATATATATATATATATATATATATATATATATATATATATATATATATATATATATATATATATATATTATATATATATATATATATATATATATATATATATATATATATATATATTATATATATATATATATATATATATATATATATATATATATATATATATATATATATATATATATATATTATATGTAAGTGACTCTGTTGTGCAAAGGACTGAGTTAAGTGCACTTCGCGCCAATAGACTGAGTCTCCTTTGCCGCCCATATCCCTCTTCCTTCTCGCTTCCATTAGCAGATTGATTTTAGAGTTTGTGAAGTCATAATCGGTAGGTTTTGCTCTTACATATTTGTGTTTATTTTATTGTTGGCTTATACGTATATATTTTAAATTATTGTCTGTCTTTTGCAGAATAAACCTTATATTAACCCTTTCGCTGCGGCATGGAGTATTATTACGTCACCCGTCACTGACGGAAGAGAAGCTGAGAAGAAAAATCATATGATTTTCATAGTTTAATTTTTATTAGTATATTATATATATATATATATATATATATATATATATATATATATATATATATATATATATATATATATATTATATATATATATATTATATATATATATATATATATATATATATATATATAATATATATATATATATATATATATATATATATATATATATATATATATATATATATATATATATATATATATATATATATATATATATATATATATATATATATATATATATATATATATATATATATATATATATATATATATAAGCCAGAGTAGAAGAAAAAGCCTTTTTTTGTACAAGAAGCTCTAGGTGTTTTATAATTGGCGATGGGGGAAGGTGGAATAGAGTGGAAAGGGGGTAAAGAGATAGTCAGAATTGCATCTTTGAAAAATTATCTTGCATAATATTTACGATCTTCTCTCGTCAAATGCCGAAAAGAGACTAAATACTTTCGCACTTTCTAAAAAAAAAAAAAACAAAAAATTTTTTATCCGAGCTATAGAATGGTTGGGGTCGAGTATTGGGGAATGTGGAATAGAGAAGAAGGGGGTAAAAAGACTGGTTATATATATATAATAGAGTGGAATGTGGGGGTAAAAAGTCACAATTGCATCTTCAAAAAATATTACGCACTCGTAAACGTAAATGAGAAAAGACTGAATCTTGCAGGCTCTTTCTCTCTCTTATCTCTCTCTCTCTTCTCTCTATATATATATATATATATATATATATATATATATATATATATTATATATATATATATATATATATATATATATATATTATATAATATATATATAATAATATATGAAGAAGGAAAAAATTATTACACCCTCCCCTCATCGTTGCTGAGTAGACACTGATTTCTCTTGGTTTTATGAAAGAAACTCCTCCAAAATATCTGAAAAGTTGCAAAATACCTCCATTGGTTTCAGACTTTGTATTGAACCTCCAAAACAACAAGAAAAATCATAAATAACATGACGGCGATTAGCATATAATAGAGGTTCTCCATGTACTATATTAGTCCATGCGTCTTGCGCATGACATTTTCGATGGACTATATATAGTCCTCGCGCAGCGAAAGGGTTAAGCGAAGAAACTGTATAATAAAGTGTAGTCAAGAAAGCTTCGTTTAATATCCGAGTTGTTTGTTATCACTTACTCTAAATGCAAGCCGGCTCTCATCCCCGAGACCGTAATAGTTATTCGATTTGTGAACTCCAAGCAAGCCTAAGATTTGTGAAGTAATTCGATTGCGAAATCCAAGCAAGCCCAAGATTTCGAATAGTTATTTTTAAACGATTGAAATCCAAGCGATTATAATAAACGTGTGTGTGTTTAACTACAAGCAAAGTGAATATACGTATCGTCGAAGTTGAATCAAGCTTAAATAAATAAATAAATAAAAAAAAAAAAATTCCGTCAAACAAGCGAAGAAAATACAAGCCATATTGGAAAAAAAAAAATAGATCGAAAAGCAACCGTTTTTTCAAGCTAAAAAATTTGGAGGCAAAGCAGTCGTCGAAGCGAGCAATTTTGGGGAAAAGAAAACCTCCCATTTTAATTCGCATTCAACGAAATTCAAGAGGTCATTTTTGGTAGAACTACAAGTGGAATAAGGAAGGGACTCGATCAGCATCAGTTTCCTCATCGCTGGAGCCTACTCAAAGGGTGAAAACAGAAAACGAAGACAGCAGAAAACGAAATTTTAAAGGAGGACTAAAATTAATATAAATAAATAAAATTATATATATATATATATATTAAATACATTTTTTAATAGTTATTTATACAATTGTGAATTATTATTATTATTATTATTATTATTATTATAATACCATTATTATTATTATTATTATTATTATTATTATTATTATTATTATTATTATTTATATTAATTAGGTGTATTTATGAATTATTGCAATAATTATTTAGATTACTACGCAAATATAAATACCGCAAAAAAGGGTTAAAAAAAAAAAGGACTTACAGTGTAATTAAAAAAAATAAATAATAAATAAATAAATAATTTTTTACGGTTTGCATAAATTTTACATTTATATTGTTGTGGTGTTTTTTGGTTGTCGTGTTCCTTGGAGCTTTCCTGTGTTTTATTTTTATTATTTATTATTATTATTATTATTATTATTATTATTATTATTATTATTATTATTATTTTTTTTTTTTATTTTACATTTATATTTGATATTTTGTCTACTTGTCTATATTTTTTGTTCATTGTAATAAAAATACGTCTCGTTGTTTTTATTCCAAGGAAAGCTCGGCAACCGTATTTATTTAAAGGGTGAATTATCCTCTTTGAGTATCTCATTTATAATTTTCGGATGCCACGGACATTTGTCTAATAAATATTTCCTTAAAAATTAATATTCATCTGTGGCATCAGATTCTTGAAGGATTATTTTTTAAATTCGTAAACAAGCCTTTTCTAAAATGGGTAAAACCGATGTTAAAACCACAGATAAAGAGAGCGAAATGGAAGCGAGGGAAGAGGCCCTTAAAAATGAAAAACGAAATTTATTTAGGTTAAAAATGGACTTCAAAATAACTCATAGCAAGCTTAATGAAATTATAAGCAAATGCAAAATAAGCATTATTCAAGGCAGGGATACAGAAGGATTAAAACAAACGGTAAGTGAATTAGAGCAAGTACAAATAGAAGCCAAGCTTAAAGGTTTATAGCAACGACATGGAAAGATTAGAAATGTACGATGACATAAGTAAGGAAGAAGAGAATTTAGAAGTCACCAAGGGCGAAGTACGAGAGATAAAAATACAAATATATACTTTAATAACAAAGCAGGAAAAAGAAAACAGCGCAATGGATTCATCAGAAATTCTGGAGAACAGCCAACCTTCAAGCAGTTCTGTTCCACGATCAAGCCAATCTTCAAGCGAGGTACCAAGCGGTTCTGTTCCACTCCCAAGCCAATCTTCAAACGAAGTATCAAGCAATCTTGTTCCACACTCAAGCAGCTCTTCAAGCGAAGTAACATCCGCAGGTACAGAAGAAGAAGTTTTTGTGGAAACTCAGTCAAGAAATGAAAATGGAAGGCATCCTACTGCACAAGCAAATTTGAACCCAAGTGCCAATGAATTTAAATCACAGTTAGACATTTCAGCAATTAATGTTTTAATGGAAAATGCATCCCTTCATAGGCCTGAACCCCCCCTGTTTAATGGGGATCCTATTACATACGCGGCCTGGAAAATGGCCTTTCATACTCTTGTGGAAACCACGGTATCAGACCAGCGAAAACTTTTATATTACTTGTACAAATATACCAGTGGCGAAGTGCAAGAACTGGTAAATGCTTACATCTCTACAGACTCCATAGAAGCTTATAAGGATGCAAGGGAAGCATTAGAGGAACGATACGGCAACATGCATATTGTCTCAAACACACTTAAGAAACAGTTAGATTCATGGCCCTTTATAAAGGCTGGAGATGCGTTGGCTTTGAGAAAGTTCGCAGATTTCTTAAAAAAGTGCGAGGTGGTAAAGGCTTCCACTCAAGGCCTCAACGGACTAGACGATACAGATAGAATTCTGTCCCTACTAAAGAAGTTACCAGCACATATCATTCATAAATGGAACGACTACGCTTTTAAGTATGTAGAAAGCATGCCTAGAAATCACGGCGGTTACCCTGGATTCTCAAATTTTGTAAAATTCATCACCGACCAAGCACGTCAGGCATGTTTCTCTGCCCCCACTTTACAAGCAGAAAGGCAGACTCAAGGCAATGGAAAACCAAGCTACAAGGAGACTTCAAGCACCAGAAGTGTGCGTAGTTTTGCCACCGAAGCAGCAGTAACAAATAATCAGAGAGATAGAAATGTAACAACTCTTACGTGCATTTATTGTAATCAAAACCACGGCATAGGCACTTGCAATAAATTTCGCAAATGAACCTATTCAGGAGAGGCAAATTTTTGTAAAAGAAAAAAGGCTTTGTTGGAACTGTTTAAGATCAGGACATGTCGCAAGATTCTGTAGGGATCCAAACCGCTGCCGGACCTGCAATGGATTCCACCACACTTTCATGCATGAAGAAAGGGTGTCATTTGAGCAAAGGGTACCCAGAGGTAGAATAGAAACAACAGGAGGAGTGTCTCATAGCAAAAGAGAACAAGCGAATCGACAAGCTATAGTGAACAAAATAGATACAAGCGAGGACAATGTTTCCTATCAGACACAGGCATTAATATTACCAATCTGGGTCCATAGTCATGACTTCCCTGTAAATAGAGTGTTAACATATGCTATGCTGGACCATCAATCTAATACATCCTTTATTAAGGATTCATTATTCAAAAGGTTAAATTTAGCAGGCTCCCCAGTAGATCTAAGCATCAAAACTATATCAGGCACAGAGCTTGCAAAATCAATTAAGTGTAATAACCTAATCCTGCAAGGATTAAGGTCAAAGGAGGAATTACAGCTACGATCCTCATATGTAAAGGAAGACATAGCGGCAGATAGAGCAAGCATCCCTAATAAAGAAGTCGCGAAAAGATATGAACATTTGCGAGAGATATGTGAAGAAATAGAAGCAAAAATTCCAATGCTAGACATAGAAATGCTAATTGGGTTGGACTGTCCCGAAGCAATAGAACCTTTAAAGGTAGTTATAGGAAAAAGGGGTACACCATTTGGCTTCAAGTCTCGTTTAGGATGGGGTATCATCGGCAGGGCATCAGAAACCTTTAGCAACTCTTTACAGGCAAGCGAACGTAAGGTAATAGTTAATCACTCTATAGTAACATTCCGATCCGAAACTAAAGAGTTGAACAAGCATGAAAATGTCAGAAAGGACGAAAGAACAAGGCCTGAAGACAAATTAAAAATAGAATTTAAAAACCAGAATAAAGGTTTAGTTCAGAGACTCGGAGAATACCAAAATGCATTTAAATAATAAAGAGAATCTTCAAGAACAAGTAACGACTATTAAAGAACTTAAGGAATCAAATCAGATGCTGAAATCTAAGGTTGAGGATATTTTAGAATGTAAGGAAAACTACCGCCTTCTCAACGAAAGACAACACGAAGAGTTAAAGCAGCAAAGATTGTTAGAAAGGCAAAGCTTCGAAGCACTATTAAATGAAAAGGAAAGAGATAAGAGAAACCTTTTAGATATTATCCAAGAAAAGGAAGAAACTGAACAGAAAATGGCAAACTTTATAAAGGAAAGAGAATTAGAAATTAAGAACCTTCATGCTGTAAATGAAAGCGAAAAACGAAACTTGAGTAAAGAAATAAGCGAAGCGAACTCTGAAATACAAAGGTTGAGAGAATTGTTGACGAAAAAGGATCAGGTGATGCTTAAAGCAAAGAAAGAAAAGAAGATTCGATAAAGGAAAGG
>SEYY01014188.1:10000-16217 GCA_009176605.1 Armadillidium nasatum | reverse complement strand
AGGATGGATTCGAAAACTTTAGAAAGAATGGAGGTCAAAGAAATTGGACGGTAGTTAGAGGGTTGAGAGGGGTCACCACGTTTCCACACAAAAGAGAAGAAGGAAGTGAAAAGAAAGAAAAAAATAGTTTACCCAGGCAGGTTGCAAGCTAGGAAGCACAAGTTTTGAGAACCACAAGAGGAATACCATCGGGACCATACTCCTTCTTAGTATTAAGGTCAGAGAGAGCAGAAATGACGTCTTAAGAAGAGATTCAAATTACAGCATAAATGTATTGAAGGAACAGATAAAGCTCCGGAATCGTCAAAGGTTGAATTAAAAGCAAACGATTGAGCGAATAGTTCAGCTTTGGAAGAGGGTAAAGCAGCAGTTGTACAGTCGGAAGATACGAAAGCAGGGAAAGAGGAAAAAGCAAAGTTGACATTTTCCGCAAAATGCCAGAAAGAACGTGAAGAAGAGGAACCAGAAAGATTATTGCATTTTCTACGGAGAGAAGAGTTTTTAATGTTACGAAGGATAGATTTTGCACGATTACATGATGAAAAATAAATTACGTGAGTTTCTTCAGTTTGAAGACTTTGGTAATCTTCGAAGGCAGCATCCCTGAGGCGAATAGCGCCCATATATATATATATATATATATATATATATATATATAATATATATATATATATATATATATATATATATATATATATATATATATATATATATATATATATATATATATATATATATATATAGAGTTTGAAATTCTGCTTGAAATAAAGAATATTGAAGAGAATTCCACAAAACAGACGTGGCTGTAAAGAAGGAATTAACGACAAAGGAAAAACCTCAAGTTGCTTTTGTTCAAACAAAATTCATATGTAGATTTTGAACATCTTATGAAGCGAGGACGTCGTAAAAGTGGAGGTTTACAAATGTTAAATTCCCTCGAGCATTTGCAGCTGTGGCACGTATAGAAAAGAGACAAAGCTAAAAGGTCAGGTAACAAATACAAAGAGTCAAGGGAATTGGAAACAACTAAACTATTCATAAATCTTTTAACTTTTTATTCGACTTTTTCTAAAAGAATACTGAAACCTGAGCCATCTCTGATATGAAAGCAGTACTCCGTACAAGGGCGGGTGAGACCCTTGTATAATTAAAAAAGATTTGAGTTCTTGATACCATTTCTAAATGTTTCAGAAACCGAAGGCTCTATATATCTAGCAGACACCTAACTAGGAATCTTTTTCCGTGTAAATGCCAGGAGGTCTTTGTGGACTTGTTTATTAAGTATAATACTCCATTGGCCAGCTCAGCGGACGTGGAGAATTTGTTTAGTCAAGGTCTGACATTCTAAGACCAAAGAGGGCAACTATGGCCTCCAGCAATTTTGAAAAATTTATCTTTATGAAAGGGAATATGACTCTGTTCAGAATATAAGAGGAGAGCTACGAAGAGTAAAAGATCATAGATAATTGAATAAATAAGATTAAAATCTTTCTCATTTTTGGTTATATATTTGCATCTTTTCAAATAAAATTTAAATATAATTCATCTTTACATACTTGCGGTTTTTTTTCCTCCTAAATATGCGCTTTAAAATTTTTTTTCGATTTACTGACATGTGCGCTTTTGCGTTTGCGGACTAGATTTTTGGATAAATATCCGTTTTTGCTCTTGCTCACTAAGTTTTTCCAATTTCCAAATTTGCGCTCTCACCTCATATATATATATATATATATATATATATATATATATATATATATATATATATATATATATATATATAATATATATATATATATATATATATATATATATATATATATATATATATATATATATTATATATATATAATTAATTTAAGGATTTACTCCACTTTTCCCTGCTGTGAAAGATTAGTTTTAAAATAAAGACATTAAAATTTCATAATCTTTTATCAAGTATAAGAAAAGTATATTAATTAAAAAGGAACCTCCAGACAGTGGCAAAAATAGATTCAGAACTGAGAAAATTTACTTTCATTCAAATTGCTAATACTTTTTGAGTAAGTAGTGGATTTTTTCATTTTTCTCTTTTCTGAAAGAGTAGTTTTATAATTAAAACATTAAAATTTGATAACTTTTTTTTTCCTATATTTCTAGCTATTAACGAAAATATGTTTCTTCTATGGACAGCTGATACATTCTTTGTGTTGCAAATATTAAATTATTTGAAGTTTCTCTAACTTTCTTAATAATTAGTGTATATTTTTCTTGTATTCATGTTGTTAAAGATTTTTCTTGTATTCATGTTGTTAAAGATTTTTCTTGTATTCATGTTGTTAAAGATTGTTCTCTCAACAAAAATATAATAAAATTGCATAGAATTTCGTTATTTATATTTTGTGTTTTAAGTGAAAAAATATCACTATGAAATATGTCAGAAACAGACACAGCAGAGAGGAATTTTGTTATTTTAACTTTATTTATTTTTGGCTGTTGTTCAAATATTAATGAGAGTCAGATCTAAATAGTTATAACAAAATTAAAATTCTACTATCTTTCGTTATTTACATTTGTAGTTATATATGAAAATCTAACCCTTCCCTTAATTAAATTTAGACATGAGAATCCATGAGGAGCGGTTTCCGAAGTTAGCCCTTCATCCAATCCTCCGCTACTCTTTCATGACATGAGAGTTGGTGGTCTCTGATAATGGTAGTACAGGCATGATTTTAAAAGCTTTGATCTTATACACAGTCTAATTCCTTCTTTAAGTAGAGGGTCCAAAGTTTAAAAAAAAAAAATTATTTTCATTCGACTCTCCTGAAATTTTCAATATAGATAGCTATTTTCTCGACGAAAAAACTCCACTCCAAGTTATTTCTAAAATTTATGGTATGTTCAAATCTACGATGAGGCCACTTGAAAAAAAATTTTTTGTCTGAAATTTGGATGATGTGTTCCTAAATCTATTAAATACATAAACGTCTAATAGACTTTTGCTAACAGAGTTATGTGAAACTGACCAACTATCGGAAAATTTTTTTTTATTAAAAAATCCACCTTTCTGGAGAAAATATATTTATAAAACAAAATTATATTTACTACGTTTATAAGGTTTGGTGTACTTATAAAAGAGTGTTGGCGCTATAAATTCCTGTTTATATTTTATTCGCTCCGATTAGTTTTTTCCGAGATATGACCCCTCAAAAAAGGTCCATTTTTTTTTACCAATTTTCAAAAATTCCAATACTTTGAGAGGCTATATTTTTCTTCAAACAAATAGCATTTAATATAAGCAGCATCCGCAATCTTTATTCTAAATTGCAGTTGGCTAACTTTCACCTCTCTTACTTTTACCCAAAACTCAAATCGCTGCTCGAGAGTTACTAATTTAGAGTCTATAAAATTTTCTACCTTAAGGCTATCTTTCCAATCTATAACTTTATTCATTTTTCTGTTATTTATCTCCTGAATGAACTGACTATGCTAAATTCAAAGACTTTTTCTAAAATAATAACGACAAATTACTGAAGAGTTAGACTCTTGTCAGCCACTTTGAAGAGGTGGTATAAAGGCTACTGATTAAATTCACGTAGTAATTCTGTTGATCAAAATTGAACAGAACATGAAAAGTATGTATGAATAAATTTTTTAGAATGTGAAAAGCATTTGACTCATTGAGAATTAAGGGGTTCTTTATTTTCACATAAATTTTGTAGGAAGACTAGCAACTTCAGACTATCTCAATATGGTACCTTCTTCATTCTAGTCAACTCTACTGATTTTATAACATATATTTATTCTTTTTCTTTAAATCTGCTGGATGGGCACTTTGGGCCTGAAGGAAAGTTAAACAACGAGATACAATATTTGTTAAAAACGAAGCTTCCAAAACAAACTATGATGTAAAAAATCGTAAGATGAAATTAGAACAACTGAAGTTAAAAATTGACAAACAAATGAAAGCCCAAAATTGAATATTTTAGAAGCCTCAATACAGATATCAAAGTTCATTATACTTCAGTCTATTTAATCACTCATTTTTTCTTCTAATGATATTATACGAAATTTAAAAATCAATTTCAAATATCAAATCTTATTTATTTTAATACATGGTTAAAAGGATGAAAAGTTTTAAGTTTATCAGATTTAAATAGGCCAAGTCTTAACCCATACGGAATTTATGAAATAGATGTGAAAGTAGCAATAATAATAATAATAATAATAATAATAATAATAATAATAATAATAATAATAATAATAATAATAATAATAATAATAATAATAATAATAAAAATAACATTTATAATAAAATAATAATATGAGAGATAATTTTAATTGAAGAACACAAGTTTTTTTAAATAATAAAGAATACTAAAAGCTCTAGTAAGAGTCAAAGAAGGATTGATATAATAAAATAAAATATATATATATAATATAATATATATATATATATATATATATATATATATATATATATATATATATATATAGTATATATATATATATATATATATATATATATATATATATATATATATATATATATATATATATATATATATATATATATATATATATATATATATATATATATAATATATATTAAATAAAAATTAGAGTTTGTCAAAACTCTCAAAGGTCAAAATAAAAAGAAAATTTTAAAAAATATAAAATTTAATTTATTCTTTGATAAATTTTGTAACAAAAATTAATGCTTAATATTTAAACAACGTTTAATTATATAATATTTATTTTCTTATATATATATATATATATATATATATATATATATATATATATATATATATATATATATATATATATATATATATATATATATATATATATATATATATATATATATATATATATATATATATATATATATATATATATATATATATATATATATATATATATATATATATATATATATATATATATATATATACATATATATATATATATATATATATATATATATATATATATATATATATATATATATATATATATATATATATATATATATATATATATATATATATATATATATATATATATATATATATTATATATATATATATATATATATATATATATATATATATATATATATATAATATATATATATATATATATATATATATATATATATATATATATATATATATATATATATATATATATATATATATATATATATATATATATATATATATATATATATATATATATATATATATATATATATATATATATATATATATATATTATATATATATATATATATATATATATATATATATATGTGTGTGTGTGTGTGTGTGTGTGTCAGAGTTGAGGATTTTTTCGAATTTTTTAATATGAATCAAATTTTAAAAATCATGATTGTATTGATTAAAACAGTGTTGCAGGTTAATAATTTAGCAAAAAATATCGTTTGACGTTGATTAATTTTTCCCCCAAGCCCAATAACATGTGGTAATTTATATTTAATTTTAATTTATTTTCCTTCTTTAATCTCTCTTTTGATATTTTGAATTTAAATTTAAAAATATGAAGAGAGTGACGGTTATTTAAAAAAAAAAAAAAAATGCAAAAAATATAAAAAAATATATATATATATATACTATATATATATATATATATATATATATATATATATATATATATATATATATATATATATATATATATATATATATATATATATATATATATATATATATATATATATATATATATATATATATATATATATACATTTCCCACAATCGTTGGGTGTTGTCATATCGCAGACCCTATTCAAATCTCACTCTCACCCCTCGCCCCTCACCAATCTTTTCCACTAATTCCTATAATTTGTCATTCGCACACCTTCCTCCCAGGTCACCCCTTTGTTCCTTAATAACTCCTTGAAACCACTCATCCAACCTTCTCTTGGTCTCCCCCTAATTATTACACCCTCCATTTCTGATACAAACACTTTTTTTACCATTCTCTCTTCATTAATTTTACCAACCTGACCAAACCATCTCAGCAAACTCTGTTTAGCCCTTCCAGCCAAGCTCCTTCTCCAACCACACATTTCCATTATTCTAGTATTCAAACTCTATCCCTTCTACTAAAACCACAAACCGCCCTCAGACCTTTCATTTCGAAAACTTCTACCTTTTTCCTTTTCCTCGCATTCAATCTCCATATTTTGCTTTCATGCATGACAAATGGTGCA
>SEYY01014188.1:0-2500 GCA_009176605.1 Armadillidium nasatum | reverse complement strand
GGAGTTGATATTAGATGAGGTAACAGAGAGAAGTTCATTAATGAAAAGCAGAAAAAGTGTTGGGGATAGGACAGAACCTTGAGGAACACCGCTATTGATAGATTTAAAGGAAGAACGGGCCTGTCCACAACAGCTGCTATAGAACGACCGGAAAGGAAATTAGAGAGAGATGGATCGATACCGAATGAGGGAAGTTTAGAAATCAAAGCTTTATGCCAGACTCTTTCGAAGGCTTTTAATATGTACAGCACAATAGCAAAGGATTCACCGAAGTGCCGAAGAGAATAGGACGAAGAGTCAGAGAGAAACGAAAGAAGATCAAAAATAGAGCGTTTCTTACGAAATCTATACTGGCGATCAGGGATAAGGTTAGAAGAATTGACATATTTCCAAATCTTCCTGTTAAGGATAGATTCGAAAACTTTAGAAAGAACGGAGGTCAAAGAAATTGGACGGTAGTTAGAGGGTTGAGAGGGGTTCCGCACGTTTCCAGCAAGAAGAGAAGGTTGAAGTAGAAAGACAAAAACGAAATAGTTTACCAAGGCATGGTGCAAGCTCGGAAGCACAAGTTTTGAGAACCACAAGAGGAATACCATCGGGACCATACTCCTTCTTAGTATTAAGGTCAGAGAGAGCAGAAATGACGTCTTTAGAAGAGATTCTAATTATAGGCATAAATGAGTTGAAGGGTGGTTGAAGGAAGAGATAAACTCCGGAATCGTCAAAGGTTGAATTAGAAGCAAAAGTTTGAGCGAAGAGTTCAGCTTTAGAAGAAGGTAAAGCAGCAGTTGTGCCGTCGGAAGATACAAAAGGAGGGAAAGAGGAAAAAGCAAAGTTGACATTTTCCGCAAAATGCCAGAAAGAACGTGAAGAAGAGGAATCAGAAAGATTATTGCATTTTCTACGGAGAAAAGAGTTTTTAGTGTTACGAAGGATAGATTTTGCACGATTACATGATGAAAAATAAATTACGTGAGTTTCTGCAGTTTGAAGACTTTGGTAATCTTTGAAGGCAGCATCCCTGAGGCGAATAGCGCCATATATATATATATATATATATATATATATATATATATATATATATATATATATATATATATATATATATATATATATATATATATATATATATATATATATATATATATATATATATATATATATATATATATATATATATATATATATATATATATATATATATATATATATATATATATATATATATATATATATATATATATATATATATATATATAATTGAGTTTGAATTCTGCTTGAAATAAAGAATATTGAAGAGAATTCCACAAAACAGACGTGGCTGGAAAGAAGGAATTAACACAAAGGACAAGCCTCAAGTTGCCTTTGTTCAAACAAAATTCATATGTAGACATTGAAAATTTTATAAAGCGAGGACGTCGTAAAATTGGAGGTTTACAAGGGTTCAATTCGCTCGAGCATTTGCAGCTGTGGCACGTATAGAAAAGAGACAAAGCCAAAAGGTCACGTAACAAATACAAAGGGTCAAGTGAATTGGAAACAACTAAACTGTTCATAAATCTTTTAACTTTTTATTCGACTTTTTCCAAAAGAATAGTGAAACCTGAGCCACCTCTGATATGAAAGCAGTACTCCGTACAAGGGCGGGTGAGGACCTTGTATAATTAAAAAAGATTTGAGTTCTTGATACCATTTCTAGATATTTCAGAAACTGAAGGCTCTATATATCTAGCAGACACCTAACTAGGAACCTTTTTCCGTGTGAATACCAGGAGGTCTGAGTGGGCTTTAAGTATAATACTCCATTGGCCAGCTCAGCGGACGTGGAGAATTTGTTTAGTCAAGGCCCTGATATTCTAAGACCAAAGAGGGCAACCATGGCCTCCAGCAATTTTGAAAAAATTATCTTTATGAAAGGGAATATGATCCTGTTCAGAATATAAGAGGAGAGCTACGAAGAGTAAAAGATCATAGATAATTGAATAAATAAGATTAAAATCTTTCTCATTTTTGGTTATATATTTGCATCTTTCAAATAAAATTTAAATATAATTCATCTTTACATACTTGCGGTTTTTTTTCCTCCTAAATTTGCGCTTTAAAAAAAATTTTCGATTTGCGGATATGTGCGCTTTTGCGTTTGCGGACTAGATTTTTGGATAAATGTCCGTTTTTGCTCTTGCGCACTAAGTTTTTCCAATTTCCAAATTTGCGCTCTCACCTCTCTATATATATATATATATATATATATATATATATATATATATATATATATATATATATATATATATATATATATATATATATATATATATATATATATATATATATATATATATATATATATATATATATATATATATATATATATATATATATATATATATATATATATATATATATATATATATATATATATATATATATAATTAATTTAAGGATTTACTCCACTTTTCCCTGCTGTGAAAGATTAGTTTTAAAATAAAGACATTAAAATTTC
>SEYY01014187.1:7500-14253 GCA_009176605.1 Armadillidium nasatum | reverse complement strand
GAGTTTCTAATGAAAGGACCTGTGTTAGTAAGAAAGATCGGAACGAGTTACTGTAGTGCAGTAGTAGGATTTAAGCAGTTGGTCAACATAAGCGTAACAACCCACAGAAACCTGGCTCACATAGGGCGGGATAAGTTGCTTGATGCAGTTTTAAGACATATATGGCATCCAAAGATTTATACGGTAATACAAGAAGTGTGTAGGACTTGTCCAAGATGTCAATTAATGAAAATCGACCATAAAGTAATATTTCCACCTGTGTGGAAAGTAGAAGTGAAAAATCCCTTTGAATTAGTTTCCATAGACGTCATGTCGATGCCGAAAACAAGAGGAGGCCACATTGCGTGTTTAGTCGCCGTTGACCACTGTAGCAAATGGGCTGCAGTCAGGCCTCTGAAAGACAAGTCTGCAAGGAGCGTAGCCGATGCATTTGAGTATCATATATTACCAGCCTTTGTGCGTGTTCCTTGTAAGATATTGACTGATAATGGGGTGGAATTTAGAAGCAATAAGTTTGAAGAGATGTTACGAAATTACGGAATTGATCATGTCTATAGCAGCCCGTACAAACCTGCTAGTAACGGGGCTGTGGAGCGTGCAAACAGAACATTCGCGGAATTACTGAAAAACATCATCGAAAAAGAACTAGACTGGGACACATGCCTGACAAGAGCAGTGTTGACATACAATAACACGAGTCACACCGAACTCGGTATGTCACCGGCTGAAAAATTAATGACTGAACAACACGAGAAGGGAATGATATTGCCTATCCCGAGAGAGGAACAGGAAAAGTGGCGAGAAGGCCACCCAAATTGGTTGCCCTATGCAGTGGGGGTAAAAGTAAAAAGGAAAATTGTGACAGTAGACAGAACACTGGAAAGGAAATTGGGAGAAAGATACGAGGGTCCCTTTGTTGTCACAAAAGTACTTTCGGAGGGGATGACATATGAAATTCAAGGAAAAGGAAAAACTATGAGGGCCCATTATTCCCATTTAAAAGTTTGGGGAGGGGATGACATATGAAATTCAAGGAAAAGGAAAAACTATGAGGGCCCATTATTCCCATTTAAAAGTTTGGGCAGACGCGCCTTCGTATCTAAGGAAGTATTTCCAGCAGGAGAAAACCATATCTGATTCGGAAAACATGCATGTGGAGGTAGTTGAAGAAGCTATTCCAGAACCGGTAACACCAAGATATGTCCCCATGCAAAGCAGTAATCTCGAAAGCACTGAAACACAAAGGAAGAGAGGACAAAAGTTGAAAAAGGCATGGCAAGATGATGAAAGAAGTTGCTTTAGAAAAGGTAGGTAAAAAAATTGAAGTGTCTGTTCAAACTAGTAGTATGGAAACTAACAACGTAAGCACCCAAACTGAAGAAGTAGATTTAGGTCTTTCCCCTATAGAAGCCGATAACTATGCAGATTGGTTCGATGTCGAGAGTGTAAACAGCTATGAGAGTGATTCATTTGATATTCTAAAGTTTGAGAAATCACTTCGTTTTCCTGAGAACAGTTATACGTTGGGAGCTGGAGTAGGTGATCTAAGTAGTGCTAGCGAGGATGCAAGTATTGAACAACGGGTTAAGGAACTGGGAGCAGCATGCACTGCACAATCAGACCAGTCAATTGGAGTGTATAGTTTCCTTGACACTTTGAAAACTCCGGAAGATAAAGTAACGACTAGTGAAGGCGAGTTGAGAGAAGTTAGAAACAGAATGGAACAACACCAAAAAGCAGAACACATGAAGGAGGATCACTATACCCCTCCAAAAACACGATCCCGAGGATCAGTTCCAGAATTTTCAAACGTGCAAGAGAAAGTCCTTGAATACGAAAAGAGAACTGAAGCAAAGAGACGAGCTTCACTTGGCCATTGAAGTTTGATTTTCTTTTGAGAGATTGGTAGCACCAATCTCTGAGGGGGAGTCATGTGAGAGGCTACTACGAAGTAAAACAAAAACCAACTAAATGATCTGTGAAATTCGGAGTGTTGAATAGTTTTAATGGCTTTTTTGGACCTTGTACAAATGAAGTGTGAACTCGTATTCTATATTCAGCACAATTAAGAAATTTAAACGTTGATATACTGGATTTGGTAAAGTGCTTAGAAGTTAAAACAACGATAGAAGTCGACGACAATATCTAAATTTAGGAAATTTATTCATTGTGGTAAACGTTGATAAAGTTCTACACTTTATAACCCCGTGAAAACGGGTAAGTTAAATCTTTAAGGTAATTGAGTAAATTTAAGCGTGAACTAGAAATGGAAAGAGTTAAAAATTAAACGATACCAGTTGTTACGAAACTAAGTTACACTTGGTGTGATTGATATACTTATTTTTATTTATTATTATTATTATTATTATTATTATTATTATTATTATTATTATTATTATTATTATTATTATTATTATTATTATTATTATTATATTTCATTATTATTATTATTATTATTATGATTATGATTATGATTATTATTATGATTGTTATTGTGATTATTATTATTATTATTATCATTATTATTATATTATATTATTATTATTATTATTATTATTATTATTATTATTATTATTATTATTATTATTATTATTATTATTATTATTATTATTATTATTATTATTATTATTATTATATACTTTCCGTTATTATTTATTATTATTATTATTATATTATTATTATTATTATTATTCCTATTATTATGTCTATTGTAGTATATTTTGAGTATCAGTGTGTGTAGCTGTGACACGAATGAAGATGTGAGAATTATTATTATTATTATTATTATTATTATTATTATTATTATTATTATTATTATTATTATTATTATTATTATTATTATTATTATTATTATTATTATTATTATTATTATTATTATTATTATTATTATTATTATTATTATTATTATTATTATTATTATTATATTAAATATTATATTTATTATTAATATTAATTATTATTATTATTATTATTATTATTATTATTATTATTATTATTATTATTATTATTATTATTATTATATTATTATTATTATTATTTGGTATTATTATTATTATTATTATTATTATTATTATTATTATTATTATTATTATTATTATTATTATTATTATTATTATTATTATTATTATTATTATTATTATTATTATTTAAAATTGCAATTTTTTTATTATTATTATTGCTTTATGATTAATTATTAATTATACTATTAAATTATTACTATTAATTATTACTATTATTAATTATTACTATTAAATTATTACTATTAAATTACTATTATTAAGTATTACTATTATTAAATTATTACTATTAATTATTACTAATTTTAAATATTTATTAATTATTTATTAATTTAATATTAATTATTAATTATTAAATTATTATTAATTATTTACTATTATTAAATTATTACTAATTATTACTATTAAATTATTACTATTATTAAATTACTATTACTGTGGATTAACGGAGCCGAATATTTATTATTGCTACTGTTATTATTGTATAGGCATCGGCGTGGGAGCCAAGCAGCAGTCTGGTTACTAATAGTGTGGAAGCCATACCTTCGTGTGCTGGTCAATCATCGGCCATTTCTCATTACGTGGAGCAGTTCACAATTGGGGCTTGTGACGTGTTGTTGTTTATTGCTGCAGCCGCAAACATAGTTTCCCCTTTTGGTATCACTGGGAGGCCGCACCACGGGGTGTGATCAGCCTGATCATCTTGCAATTTGCTTTGATAGACTGCTCAAGTGGATATTATCCTCAGTATTCTTGGTTCATTAAAACCCTTAAGTGAATGTGATCAAGTAAACTATCAGATTGGAGTCTAACCCAAAGGCAGGAAGCCTTTGAGACGATTTACAAAGTATCAGCAAACCGGGAAAAATAGTAATTTTGAATGACTATAATTTATATAATTTTGAATGGTCTATGGTGGCCTTGGGCCATATTGTAAATATTATCTTAATATATTCTATAGTTATTACTAGTTAGGATTAGTATAGGTTAGTTGGAGGTATTATTCTGACAAACTTTAATAATAATTTGTATATTTTAATATTTTGTGCATTTATATATCATAAATTGCCTCTGCTTTTGTTTAACCTATTAGCATAGATCTCAGCACTGGAAGAACCCTTGGTTGCCAACTGAGTGAAGAGGCACGGCATACATATATATATATATATATATATATATATATATATATATATATATATATATATATATATTATATATATATATATATATATATATATATATATATATATATATATATATATATATATAATATATATATATATATATATATATATATATATATATATATATATATATATATATATATATAATATAATATATATATATATATATATATATATATATATATATATATATATATATATATATATATATATATATATATATATATATATACTATATATATATATATATATATATATATATATATATATATATATATATATATATATATATATATATATATATATATATATATATATATATATATATATATATATATATATATATATATAATATATATATATATATATATATATATATATATATATATATATATATATATATATATATATATATATATATATATATATATATATATATATATATATATATATATATATATATATATATATATATATATATATATATATATATATATATATATATATATATATATATATATATATATATATATATATAATATATATATATATATATATATATAATATATATATATATATATATATATATATATATATATATATATATATATATATATATATATAATATATATATATATATATATATATATATATATATATATATATATATATATATATATATATATATATATATATATATATATATATATATATATATATATATATAATATATATATATATATATATATATATATATATATATATATATATATATATATATATATATATATATATATATATATATATATATATATATATATATATATATATATATATATATATATATATATATATATATATATATATATATATATATATATATATATATATATATATATATATATATATATATATATATATATATATATATATATATATATATATATATATATATATATATATATATATATATATATATATATATATATATATATATATATATATATATATATATAATATATATATATATATATATATATATATATATATATATATATATATATATATATATATATATATATATATATATATATATATATATATATATATATATATATATATATATATATATATATATATATATATATATATATATATATATATATATATATATATATATATATATATATATATATATATATATATATATATATATATATATATATATATATATATATATATATATATATATATATATATATATATATATATATATATATATATATATATATATATATATATATATATATATATATATATATATATATATATATATATATATATATATATATATATATATATATATATATATATATATATATTATATATATATATATATATATATATATAATATATATATATATATATATATATATATATTATATATATATATATATATATATATATATATATATATATTATATATATATATATATATATATATATATATATATATATATATATATTTATATATATATATATATATATATATATATATATTTTTTTTTTTTTTTTTTTTACAAAACGCCACCACTCACGGGCAGAGCCCTTTTCAAGGAGGGGGCACACACACAAGGACAAACTCACACAAACACACACACCTAACGCACAGCCCTCAGGTGGGCGCAGACGGAAGACTTGAAGAGTGGAAGATTAAATACAGTTGGAAAAATAGAAGATGGTAGAGAATTCCACAGAATAGAGGTGGCTGGAAAGAAGGAGGTACCACAACGGGCTAGCCTGGGATTCCCTACGTCCACACAAAATTGGTGCGAAAGCAGGGCACCCCTCGTGCAGCGAGGACGACGCAACGGTGGAGGAATGCGAGAGGCCAATTCCCTCGAGCACCTGCCATTGTAGTACCTGTAGAAAAGAGATAGCGCGCCAACGTCACGTCGCAGGGACAGAGGGTCAAGAGAGTTTGAAAGTAGGGGACAGTTATTAATCTCATAGCTTTGACTCAACCCTATCCAGAAGAGAGGAGGAGCCAGAGCCCCCCCAAATGTGAGAACAGTACTCCATACAAGGGCGAATAAGACCCTTATATATTTGGAGTAACTGCTCAGAAGAAAAAAACTCGCAACCTGAACAGAACTCCCAGCTTCTTAGAGGCAGCTTTAGCAACCATTGTGATATGTGGTTTCCAAGACAGTTTGTTGTTTATGTTTAGACCAAGAATGTTAATGTTATTTACAGGTGAGACGGGAGAGCCATCGAAGAGGATAGGAAAGTTAGGAGGTGTTTTTGAGAGGGAGATGTAAGAAGTTGAGTTTTTTAAAGAGTTGAATTTCACAAGGTTGCTATGTCCCCACCGGGAAATTCCATCCAGATCGGCAAGAATAGAATCGGAAAGTTGAAGACGAGAAGCAAGTCTAGAAGCAAAAGAGGGAGCAGATTTGAAATGAGTAGAAAGAATGTAGAGTTGAATCATCAGCATAAGAGTGAACAGAGTTAGAAGTGCAGTGGAGAAGATCGTTAATGAAAAGTAAGAA
>SEYY01014187.1:0-2500 GCA_009176605.1 Armadillidium nasatum | reverse complement strand
AACAAAGGCTAATTTGAATGACTTGAAAAGAGAATGAAACTTGTTACATTAATAATGTAGGTAGATTTACATTCCAAAGGTAAAGTTGTGGCAAAAAAGTTTTTCCAACAATATAGTTTCTTTTAACGTTACTTATTTGCTTTAAAAATATGAATTAAGGATGTGCAGAAATTAAAGCAAAAAAACCGTATGAATTAGAGACAGTTTCAACATAAATGTTGAGGTGATAACAATTTCAAACATTTTCGATTATAATTAATGGCTAAAGAAATTAAACTGTTGAGATATCATAATAATATATATATATATATATATATATATATATATATATATATATATATATATATATATATATATATATATATATATATATATATATATATATATTTTTAGTGTTTTATCAGATGTCATATTTTTCTCATTTTCAGATGATGCGGATAAAGAATTTTCGTAAGTGCGGATGCGGATGCGGAATTTTGAAGAAGTGCGGAATGCCATTACATACAATATATATAATATATATATATATATATATATATATAATATATATATATATATATATATTATATATATATATATATATATATATATATATTTATATATATAATTATTATATATATATAATATATATATATATATTATATATATATATATATATATATATATATATATATATATATAAATATATATATATATATATATATATATATATATATATATATTATATATATATATATATATATATATATATATATATATATATATATATATATATATATATATATATATATATATATATATATATATATATATATATATATATATATATATATATATATATATATATATATATATATATATATATATATATATATATATATAAACTAATGGTATCCCTTCGGTGGTTCTGAAGACTTGTGCGCCCGAGCTTCCACTCTTCCTTGGTAAACTTTTTTACTTTGTCTTTGTACTTCAACCTCCCTTCTTGCTGAAAACGTACACTCATTCGTCATGTGCCTAAAATGGGTGACCCTTCTCAACCCTCTAACTACTGTCTCATTTCTTAACTTTCGTTCTTTCTAAAGTTCTCGAATCTATCCTTAACAGGAAGATTTGGAAGCATCTCAATTCTCCAATCTTACCTCTGATCGCCAGTATGGTTTTCGTAAGAAACGCTCTACTGGTGATATTCTTTCTATTCTCTCCGACTCCTTTTCCTCCGCTCTTCGTCATTTCGGTGATTCTTTTGCTGTCGCACTGGACATATCAAAAGCTTATGATAGAGTCAGGCACAAAGCTTTGTTTTCCAGACCTCCCTCTTTCGGGAAATATCTTTTTCTCTGTAGCCTTCTCTCTGATTTCCTTTCTGGCCGTTCTATAGCTGCTGTTGTTGACGGCCACCCTTCATCCTTTAAATCTTTTAACATTGATATTCCTGAAGGGTCTGTCCTATCCTCAATACTTTTTCTGCTTTTCATTAATGACCTTTACTCTGTTACTTCATCTCATATCTATGCCGATGACTCCACCCCTCATTACTCTTTTCAATTTGAAAGGTACACCTCCCAACAGCAGTCAATAGACGCAAGAAGGGTAGCCTTGGTGCAACTAACCACTGATCTATCTCGAATTTTAAATGGGGCAGAGAAAATATGGTCGTTTTCAATGCCGCCAAAACTCAAATCTTCCATCTCTCTACTCGACACAATCTTTCCCACATATATGATATCTTCTCGAAAACGCGCAACTCAAACTTTCCTCTCTCCTTAATATTCTTGGTATTTCTTTTACTCGTGATCTTTCATGGAATGGTCATATTACTTCTCCTTCCAAACAATATTCTAAGAGGTTGCCTGTTTTGAAGAGCCTTTAGAACTTTTTCATACCAACCCAGTTGCTATCTCTTAATAGGGGTGTTGTTTTCCCATGAATGGAGTATGCCTCACACATATGTTGTGGTTCCACTTATACAGCTTTATTTAAAAAGGTGGAGCCTAGGGCTTTTCGCATTATCAACTTTCCTACTCTTACTGATTCTCTCCAGTCTCTTTCTGCCCGTTTATTTGTTGGATCAGTCTCTCTATACTATCACTATTACAATGGACTCTGCTCTTATGAACTCTCTCGTCGCATACTTCCTCCTTAGTCCTTAGAGAAGAGATCGTGCGACACGTTTTTCTACATAGTCTAATCCTTTCTTTGTCAAACTCTCTGACCTCAGACTTAACCGCTATGCTCAATCTTACATATACTCTACTGGTAAAGT
The DNA here is from genome assembly GCA_009176605.1 of Armadillidium nasatum. Taxonomy (NCBI): domain Eukaryota; kingdom Metazoa; phylum Arthropoda; class Malacostraca; order Isopoda; family Armadillidiidae; genus Armadillidium; species Armadillidium nasatum. The sequence continues at coordinate 234 of SEYY01014187.1, read as the reverse complement.
CTGGAACTCACTCCCTTCATCTATTATCCCAACTTCTTATGACTTATACACCTTCAAACTCCTTGTATCGGAACATGTCTGCCTTTGATCAGAGAGGTTCCCGATTTGCTAATTACTCTTGTGGAAATTTCGTAGGCCTCTGCCCTTTGCCCACCAGAGGTGAATATATATAATATATATATATATATATATATATATATATATATATATATATATATATATATATTATATATA
>SEYY01014185.1:0-11059 GCA_009176605.1 Armadillidium nasatum | reverse complement strand
TATATATATATATATATATATATATATATATATATATATATATATATATATATATATATATTACCTTGACGTCCCTTGAAGAAATATTAGTACGATTTACAAATTGTGATAAAAATATAAAAAATAGAATGATATAACAAACGGTACCGTAAGTATGTTTCTACACATTATTCATCGTTATCTCTATAATATTCACTTAACATTCACTTTCTACAACAAAGAACTTACATATGGCAAAACTTGAAATTTTAGAAAAAAAAGTCATTAATAACTGTGACGAGTCACGTTTCATATTTTTGGACAATTAACTGCCACAGTTTTAGAATATAGAGACTAGAAATTAATTTGCAACCCAATCAAAATTATTTCATTTTAAATTCCAATTCTCAAATTTAAAGGTCATGCATTAAAAAAAATAAATAAATAAAATAATGTTAGTTATGGGTGTCTCATATTTACTAATGATTAAAAAAAAATATGTTACTTCTGAAGCAAAATATTTTTACAGGTCAACGTCGTTTAATTTATGAGAGTTACATGAATTATTAAATCACAATTTTCCATAAAAGATGAACAGGAATACAAAGATCAATAAAATGCTCCGTCACTCCCGATCAATGAAATCGTTGTCTAACTCATTGTTATATTTCAATATTTGGGGTTACGTGAAATTTAAATTTTATTTTAACAAAATAAAACATTATGTAATTAAAATTTAAAAAAGGGTACTCAAAGGACCAATACAGCCACCAACTTTTCTATATTTGAGCTTGTCATTGAAACAAAAGGTGGACAGCTCATTTCGAGTTCTCTTGAAGAGTGGTCGCGCTTGCCATGAACTTGTTATGGTCTGTCTGGAGGGCTGATAAATGTATTTACATTACAAGTTTATATATTTATATATTATATATATATATATATATATATATATATATATATATATATATATATATATATATATATATATATATATATATATATATATATATATATATATATATATATATATATATATATATATATAGGGGAGGACGTAGCGTCGTCCGAAGCGATGAAAGTACCCCCGGTGGGCTTAATCGCAGGGTGATAGGGTGGGTTAGACCATTCCGCTTCACTCCGTTGCCCTTTGATTCGTTCCTTTTAGCGTTTTACCTTCTAAGAGGGTCTCTAGTGTACCCTCATCTCACATTGGAGTGTCTATGCTCCCATTTCTCCTTCCCCCGACTCCCTTCTCACGTTTCTTCAAATTTACAAGCGCTTACTCCTACATTACCTTTAAAATAACAACAACAAAATGGTGAAACATAGAACTGCCTCGGAGATGCTTTGACGAGTAGCATCCAAAGAATGCCCCTCATAAACTCCTTCCCCATCACCACTTGGGAGTTGGTGGCCTTCGTAAACTATTTCGTGTATGTTTTTCTACTTCAACCTTCCCTTTTTGCTGGAAACGTGCGCTCATTCAGCCTGTGCCGAAGAAAGGGGACCCCTCTCAACCCTCTAACTAAAGTCTCATTTCTTTAACCTCCGTTCTTTCTAAGGTTTTCGAATTATCCTTAACAGAAAGATTTGGAAACATCTCAATTCTTCTAATCTTATCTCTGATCGCCAGTATGGCTTTCGTAAGAAAAGCTCTACTGGTAATTTCCTTTCCCTTCTCTCTGACTATTGGTCCTCCGCCCTTCGGCATTTCGGTGAATCTTTCGCTGTTGCGCTAGACATATCGAAAGCTTTCGATAGAGTCTGGCACAAAGCTTTGATTTCCAAACTTTCCTCTTTCGGAATATACTTCTCAGTGACCTTCTCTCTGATTTCCTTTCTGGTAGTTCTAAAGCAGCTGCTGTAGACAGCCATCGTTCTTCCTTTAAATCTATTAATAGTGATGTTCCTCAAGGATCTGTCCTATCACCAACACTTTTTCTGCTTTTCATTAATAAACTTCTTTGTTACTTCATCTCCTATCCACTTTTATGTTGATGACTCCACACTTCATTACTCTTTTCAATTTGAAAGGCTCCCCTCCCAACGATAGCTAATAGACGCAAGGAGGGTAGCCTTGGAGCAGCTGACCTCTGATCTTTCTCGTATTTCAAATTGGGGCAGAGAGAACGTGGTTGTTTTCAATGCCACCAAAAACTAAATTCCTCCATCTCTCTACTCGACATAATCTTCCACACAACTATGTTATCTTCTTCGAAAACACTCAATTCAGACCTTCATCTGTTCTTAATATTCTTGGTGTTTCTTTTTCTCGTGATCTTTCTTGGAAAAATCACATTACCTCTCTTTCTAAACAAGCTTCTAAAAGGCAAGGTGTTCTGAAGCGCCTTCAGTATTTCTTCACTCCACCCCAGTTGCTTGCTCTGTTGTTCGCCCCTGTATGGAGTATGCGTCAAACATCTGGGGTGGTTACACTCATACAGCTCTCCTTGAGAAGGTGGAGTCTAGGGCTTTTCGTCTTATCAATTCTCCTGCTCTCACTAATTCTCTCCAGTCACTTTCTGCCCGTCGAATTGTTGCGTCACTCTCTCTATACTATCGCTATTACAATGAACACTGCTCTTCTAAACTCTCTCGTCGCATACCTCCTCCACTGAGAAGGGCACGTGCGACTCGACTTTCTACACAGTCTCATCCTTTCTCTGTTTAACTCTCTGACCCCAGACTTAACCACTATGCTCAGTCTTACATGTACTCTACTGGTAAAGTCTGGAGCACACGTCAAACGTCGTGTATAAGGTCACGTTGGCCTTTAATTTGACCAGGTTCCAGTCTTTCCCCTAACTCTGATGGAATTTTAGTAGGCCTCTGGCCTTTGCCCACCAGAGGTGTATATATATATATATATATATATATATATATATATATATATATATATATATATATATATATATATATATATATATATATATATATATATAATAATATATTATAATTATAAATATTAATATAGGTAGAAATTTAAAAATTTTATTATAAAAATTATGGTCTTACTCTCTAGAAAATGTTTGAAAAAAAAAAAGACGTAAAAGTGATATTAAAAAAAAATTCATCCAAATTGAAAATTATTTAATGGTTGCTCATTGGTTTATATATATATATATATATATATATATTATATATATATATATATATATATATATATATATTATATATATATATATATATATATATATATATATATATTGATAATTTATATTTATATTCATAGGTAAATAAAATTTCCTTCACAAAAAATAGCTTAAGGCTAATATATATATATATATATATATATATATATATATATATATATATATATATATATATATATATATATATATATATATATATATATATATATATATATATATATATATATATATATATATATATATATATATATATATATATATATATATATATATATACCGATATATATATATATATATATATATATATATATATATATATATATATATATATATATATATATATATATATATATATATATATATATATATATATATATATATATATATATATATATATATATATATATATATATATATATATATATATTAGGGTGTCACAGCCTTATGGGGGGACAATTTAAAAGTTATAAAAATTATGGTCTTCCTCTCTAGAATTGTTCGAAATAACGTAATAGACGTAAAAGTGATATAAAAAAAAAAAAATTCATCTAAATATTTCTTTGAATTTATACTTTAAAAAATATATATTTATGTCCTAAGAAAACTTGGATTATTTTACTCTATTGAAACTAACACAAACTAAATATTAAAGAAAAGCCTGAGGAAGCTTAGAACAGCACTTGAATACAAGAATGCCCAAAAATATTAAAATTTCTTTATAAAAAGTAATACTGAGATGTTGAATTCAAAGATAGAGTGTACTGTATCTGATTGATTTCTTTTTTTTTCGAAGACAATGTCTAAAAATGAGCATAATAGAGAAATTAAAACTTTTTAATAATTTCAGAGGTCAAATTTTTTTTTAACCATGTTTTATATACAAACCCATAACACATGAACCTATATCTACAGGAGGCACAATAGCTGGAAAAAAAAATAACTCAAAAACTTCATTCTCAACCGGATATTGATTGAATTTAAGCGATACATAAGTCAGTTTATGGTTGGTTTGTGCTACATTTTTAAATTTGAACTGGATACAGGATGGTTCTTTTTTTTCCCTGATCTCTGATTTTCATGTGGGTAGTACTGTTTCCAGAGCACAGTGAAATTCCAAGATGTTTTCAAGTTCTAACAAAGAGTTGGTGTGCACAAACTAACCAACAAACTGGCTTGTGTATCACTGAATCATTCTTCATTAAAAACCTTAATCCACCACTCAATACAAACATTAGCACAACTAAAACTTTTATTATAATATCACTTTACATTAATGGGATGAGTATAATGGTTAGCTCTATATATATATATATATATATATATATATATATATATATATATATATATATATATATATATATATATATATATATATATATATATATATATATATATATATATATATATATATATATATATATATATATATATATATATATATTAGTGAAATTCATTGGTTATAATTATTATATTAATTATATTTATGTATTTTCATAGCTTTAAAAATGTGAAGTGTTAATTCCAAAAACATCAGCTTTATTGAATATATCATGTTCAGAGCTCTTGTGCTTTTATTCATTATTAAATTAAAATTCCCAACGAATAAATACTGTAATTATATACAATTGAATTTACAAAAACCAAACACATTTAATTTACATAATAATTGCACTCATTATATCATGAAAGTTATATAATCAAAATTTTTCTTTTTAACCAGCTTCATAATTACATTTCTCACTTATTTGTTTCATGAGTCTTACATTTAAGAGATATCAGCAAGAAATTGATGTGAAATGATGGAAGTACAAAAACAATAAAACAGAAATATTAAAGCCAGAATTTATCACCTTGATTATAAATCTTCATTGAGGTCCAGTTGGCACTGGCTCAATTGCAAGGTTATTTGGTACCTATCGTAGAATTTGGTTGAAACTGAGAAATAAGAAAGGAAAAGTCAGAAAAATTAGTTAGGTTATACAGATATTTAAGAACTTAAAAAAAAAAAAAATAGATTTTTAAGAATCAAAGGAAAATATATAACTTATTTTAATTAATAATCAATTATATATAGTAAATGATAATAAAAGTCATTATTGTTTTCAATTTTATGATATAGTTATTTAACTTTTTTCTCTAAACAAAATATTTTATAAAATATTTCCCAAAGTCATGGTCTTCTGAAGTTTCAAAAACCCAAAAATCTAATAACCAAAAAACTACTAACTTTTTCATAATATAGCTTTCTGACCTTTTGAGTTTCTGTGCAAATCATACTAATAAAGACAGACTACTATACTAAAAAAAAAAAAAAAAAAAAAAAAAAAAAAATTATCATAAATTATATAAAATACATAGCACACAAATTTATATCTACCTGACCAGTGAATGGTAGGGAGATAAGAATTTATTTGTCAGCACTCACAAGATTTTTTTTTTTTTTTTTTTTTTAGCAATCTGTACTTATAGATTTTATAGTATAAAAAATTTTAAGATAATTGTAGCACTGACAGTAATGGATTTTTCCTTTTGAGACAATGTTGCTGAAACTAACAACATACCTACATATTGAAGCTGACTGGAACTACTGTAGGGATTTGAAACTAAAAACATATCCTACTAGTTTGTAATAAGACAATGTTGCAGGATCATTGGCATTATAAAAAATAATTTTGTATTTAAAGGATGCACCGATTAATCGCAGATAATCGGTAATCGGCCATATTACCGATTAATCGGTAATCGGCTATTCACATGATTAATCGGCCGATTGCTTAAATCCTTTACCAGAACAAACCAACCTTTACAAGACTATTTCATAACTGCCAAGTTAATCATCAGATAGCTTCGACACAGTAACAAATAACAATACCAATATAATTTTCCCAAATTGTTTGTCATTTTGTGCCTGGCTGCTATTATGGCTTTTGCCTTTTTTTTTTTTTTTTTTTTATTAAGAAATCATTCATAAATTATGAAACATTAACATATTATAATTGACTCATTGTTAATACAAATACTACAAATACATACATACAAATTGCATAAAAATACTACTAAATTTTGGCAGTTTTCCTTGTTTTCTGTTTATACTGTTGCCTCTTCAATTCATGTTGTCTTCTATCTCAGCTCTCAAGCTCATCAGTATTTAAAGTTCAATACTCTTAAGTTATAATGCAGAAACATAAGAGTTTCCCCATTTTCAGGACACAGCCTATTCCTTGTAGGTTCATAGATATTACCACCTGTACTAAAGAGTCTTTCACTCTCAACAGATGATGGTGGTGCGCTTAAATATTTTGAAGCCAAATTGCTCAATATTGGTAAAGTCTCCCGTGTCTTTTTCCACCAAAGAAATGGGTCTTCGCTTCTTTGAAGTGTTGGTAGAGTTAAATATTGATCCAGTTCCTTTGCGCATCTACGAGTAACAGATTTACTCCTCTTGAGTTTGGGTTGCACATCTGTTGTACTTGCAACGTCTAAGTCTGAATTTATTTTCATAGGCTTATTTGACTCAAAATCATCTAACAGTTTTGAAAGGGAAACAGTTTTAGGTACACTTTCATAAGTTTCATTATCTTGATCATCATTAGAAGAGCTGTCTCCTGTTTGACTATCAATAGAATTTATCTCAGCTTGATGTTCTACAATATCCTATAACCCATTTCTTAATAGTGTCTTCTTTAATGTCATCCTTTTGAAATTTCAATTTAAATCTGGGATCGAGAAAAGTAGCCAAGCACAGAAATTTTTCATTTATGTATGATGCAAATCTTTTTTCAGTTGATGCACTGAATTCTTCAACAGTTGAAATAATTCCACTAAATTCACCAGTAGGTTTGGTAGCTTTTAATAGAAATAATCTGAGAGCTAATATTGTAGGGATTATCATTGATATAGTTGATGTTCTGTTACTTGATTCTTTGCTGATGTCTTCAAATGGACTTAAAAACTGGACAACTTTTTCAACAATTGTCCATTGGTAACTTGATAAAGTTGGAATGTCATTGTCAACAGCATACATTAAAAGAGCTTTTAGCTGTTCTAAACTTATTTTCAACATTTTATATGTTGAATTCCAGCGAGAAGACACATCTTGAATCAGTTTGTTTGTCTAATTTAAGCTGCTCCTGGATTTCGGTTAATTTGCTAATCGCTAAAGGAGAATGATTTAAGTGTGAGACTATTTTTCTGCAAATTGCAATTATATTGCTCACAGCCTTTTGGCGAAAATATTGAATCATTTACTGAAAGTTGCAATGTGCGTATGAAACATGATAGTGACTGTACACCACACTCCCTCATACCACCAACCATATTTGCGGCGGAATCTCGTAGTACATTCAGAACAATGTGTAGTTGTTCACTTATTATTTCAGCTGTATGTGAACCAGGGAAAGGAACAACTCTAAGCACAGCTCTACATTGTTCAAACTCATCTGAAAGCCAATGGCCTGTCACACTCAGAAATGGAGCATTATTTGTTGAAGCTGTCCAAATGTCTGTGGTCAAAGAAAGACTGCTAATTTCATCGAGAGCGATGTCTGAATTTTTGCTTTTACTTTCATAAATATATCCGGGATTATTTTGTCTGTGAAATATTTTCTTGATGGAATTCTGTAATTAGGACAGAGTTTTGCAATAAGCCTTTGGAATCCAATGTCAGATGTTAAAGAATATGGTTGAATATCAACAGCTATCATTTCTCCTATCAAATAATGTATGTATCTCTTGGGACTTGTGATCGTTAATATTCCAAATTTTACTCTTTTCTAAAACTGATTGTATAGTTGGTTGAACTTTTTTTGGAGGCTCATAGTTGCTGCAACTTGCTTCTGAAGTACTTGGCTGTGACCAATCATATTGCCTTTTCAGCTTTTGCTTCATCTGAATGAATTTTCTTAATGTGGTTCAACATATTTGTCGTTGTATAACTTTTTGCAGATTTGCCACCTCTTGATATGGTGGCTTTACATAATTTACAAAAATACATTTACTGTTTATCCTTAGGATGAACATCAAAATACTTCCAACAATAACTGGTTGACATACTGCTTTTTTAATATTAAAGTAATTTAATAATTTAATATTAATATTATTATCTAATTAATTTTAATTTATTTTTATAATTAATTAAGTTATTTTAAAATTTTTTTTTTTTTTTTTTTTAATATATCTGAAAAGTAAGCAATAAAAATGATTTACATTAATAATGAAAACATGCATAGTTATTAGTAATAAATAATAATGTTGATAACTGCTTTTTCTCAGTATTAATTTAAATTAATAATAAGTAATAATTATTATTAATTAATAATAATAACTCATTACTTATTAGGTGTCCTTGATGAAAGGCCGATTAATCGGTAATCGGCTACTTGGCTTATCGGTGCACCCCTATATATATATATATATATATATATATATATATATATATATATATATATATATATATATATATATATATATATATATATATATATATATATATATATATATATATATATATATATATGCCTTATTTAAAATTAATAATTCATATGAATTGAAAGCACTTTTATCCAAAAATATCCATCCAGATAGTATCCAGTTTTTGAAAATTACGACATTTCTAGTATTTGACTATCTTTTTATCTGACATTTTTGCTATCTGGCCCATAATATATATATATATATATATATATATATATATATATATATATATATATATATATATATATATATATATATATATATATATATATATATATATATATATATATATATATAAATAATGTGTTTTCTTATTTGCATGCACAACTACGATTGATTACTTTCTTATTCATTAACATTGCAAATTTTAGGAAACCATTGAAATAAAAGTAGTTTTTTGATTTTCTTCAATTAGCTAAGTAACCTATCTAGTCGGGACTATGTCAAAAAAAAAATTCTTTGTTGGTTGGTATTAATAGATTATGCTCAAAATTTTAAATTTTTTCATTTTTGTTTTTCAGAATGATAAAGATAAGGCTAATTTGGGGAAGCTAATTGATGCAATTAAAGAAAGTAAAGGAGGATCTAAAATTGGTGTTTATGCCAAAGATAAATTTTCATCAGATCTCATCGATTCTTGGAGAAAGTGTATTAAAGAGGGTGGCTTTGAACAGGTTTGTTTTCAAAATTTATATTTCAATTGAAGTCTTACTTTCATATTAAATACTCATTGAAAACTTTTTTTTTATAGATTGATATAAGCTCTCAAATTGCCCTTATTACATCAGTGAAGGAAGACTCCGAGTTGAGCACAATGAAGAAAGCTTCTGTTGCTACAGTAGATGTATTTTCAAAATACCTTAAGGAACAAATTATGGATATTGTAGACAGGGATAAAAAGGTAGTTATTAAAGTTATTTTAATATATATTATATATATATATATATATATATATATATATATATATATATATATATATATATATATATATATATATATATATATATATATATATATATATATATATATATATATATATATATATATTATGTAACAAAATTGTAGGAGTTTGTTTGATTGAGGCAGTATCATCAGCTATCAGATATTTAATCTCTTAAAAATTAAAACAAACATCAAACAACTCTTTAACTTAACCAGTCTACCTCAACCAAATTAATTTTGTAATATTTTCTTATCTTTTCATTTTTATGAAAATATAACAAAAAAAAAATATAATATATATATATATATATATATATATATATATATATATATATATATATATATATATATATATATATATATATATATATATATATATATATATATATATATATATATATATATATATATATAAAAAGTTGAGATAGCTTCTTTCCTAGTGAACCTTAATCTAATTAGAAAGATCAAAGCCAGTACTAAGGGTTTCCACATACTCATTTAATACACTGTGAATGTTTCACACCGTATCTCAGTCCTTCTTCAGCACAAACTAAATTTATAAATTTCTATTTTAAAATACAATCAAATTATAAATTCATTAACTATATATATGATATTTAAAATAATAATATTTGGAATAAAATAATAAAAAATAATGTAATATTAATATTGAAATAACAAAAAAATAAAAAAAAAAAAAAAGGCTGGACTATTTTGGGAAAAAGGACTTCATTAAAAAAAAAAAAAAAAAAAAGTTTGATCATTTAAAGACGGGCAATAAGTTTTTATATATAAAACTTCAAAATTCTACGGTCAAGAACGGAGATGCATGTTGAAAAATAGAGAAATTAGAAGAACAAAAAAGGGTGGGTATCTCCATGGTCTTTTATGGAAGAGTGTACAGGAGAGCAAAGAGGAAGGTCCGTACTAAAGGAAACTCCTCTTTGCTTATCAATCTTCACTTTTAATTGTAGACCAGTTTGGCCTGTATACGCTGCTTTACAGTTGGCACACTTAAATAAATTAATAAGGATCTGAGAAGCATTGGGTGAGACTCCAGACTGTCTGATGAGGCTTTACATTGAGAGGGAGTTATAATTTATAAGAATGAACTGCCATTACAGGAATGTAGCTTCAATTATAGTAAGAATATTTCTATTAAGTTAAGATGTAAGTGATCCTATATACTCAAGTTTTAAGTATATTTTTTGTTTGAGTATAGTAGGAAAATGAAGAGTGGGTCTGAAGATATTAGTGAGATACTTGTTAATACTTTTTCCACTTGGAACTTTGGGAGTATATTAAAATGGAAAAGTATTATCATAAATTTCATCTATATATATGGATATATATATATATATATATATATATATATATATATATATATATATATATATATATATATATATATATATATATATATATATATATATATATATATATATATATATATATATATATATATATATATATATAAAATTAGTGATGGATCGCATATCATATTTTCTCATTTG
>SEYY01014184.1:15000-24608 GCA_009176605.1 Armadillidium nasatum | reverse complement strand
ATATATATATATATATATATATATATATATATATATATATATATATATATATGGTGATATATAGTTTTCCATGACAACACCGAGAACAATAAAACTTGCGATGTTATTACTTTAATATTTTCCTTTTCTTTTTATTTGATATTGTTTCATTATAATAAAGGAAAAACTCAAAAGTTAAATGGATTTCAAGTTTGTTGAAGATTTGAAGATTTTGTGTCTCAATAAAATTCTTCATTTAGCTAATGGTATGTAACTCTTATGGTTTTAATGGTTTTAACCGTTTTAGATCGCTTATTTGACTTAATAAAAGTTTTATGACATTAGGTATTAAAGTCTAAAAAGCCAAAACCATTAACTTTTTTTCTTATACAACGTTAACATTTTAAAAATCAAATTTACTTCAATAATAATAAATAATAATAATAATAATAATAATAATAATAATAATAATAATAATAATAATAATAATAATAATAATAATAATAATAATATAATAATAATAATAATAATAATAATAATATAATAATAATAATAATAATAATAATAATAATAATAATATATAATAATAATAATAATAATAATAATAATGATAATAATGATAATATAATAATAATAATAATAATAATAATAATAATATATAATAATAATAATAATAATAATAATAATAATAATAATAATAATAATAATAATAATAATAAAAATAATAATAATAATAATAATAATAATAATAATATCATTTAAGCACATTTTTTGAGTGATGTATAATACTACCCTTAGCATTTATCGCATATAAGAGTAAATTATAGCCTATTCTGATTTAGAAACTACAATTGACTGACAAATATATATTGATATTGACTTATATATTGAATAACAGTTTCAACTATTGAAAAGGTTGGTGTTTCCTTTCATCTATCTATCTATCTATTTATCTATCTATCGATCTATCTATCTATCTATCTATCTATCTATCTATCTATCTATCTATCTATCTATCTATCTATCTATCTATCTATCTATCTATCTATCTATCTATCTATCTATCTATCTATCTATCTATCTATCTATCTATCTATCTATCTATCTACCTATCTATCTATCTCTCTACATTAAAGCAGCATTTTTAAAAGGTGAACTAGTTAGAGATATTAAAAGAATATTTAATCGTGTCTATGGAGTTTCAGATATATTTCAGAACGATTTGGATGTTCTCAACTCTAGAATTTTTTATGTTCAAGTTAGAGAAGATCCTCTTAGATAAATTTGTTTTTTTTTATTGTTATTTTATTGTATTTTTTAATCATGTTATGTACTATCTCTACGAAATAAAGAATTAAAATTAAAGTCTATCTATCTATCTAACTATCTATCTATCTATCTATCTCTCTCTCTCTCTCTCTCTCTCTCTCTCTCTCTCTCTCTATCATCTATATATATATATATATATATATATATATATATATATATATATATATATATATATATATATATATATATATATATATATTATTTATATATTTTTAGTAATATAAAAATATATTTAGAATTTTTAAATATAAATGAATTAATCTGTTTTTTGAGACGTATGTTCCTTGAAATTAAAATTAAAATACATATATATATATATATATAATATATATATATATATATATATATATATATATATATATATATATATATATATATATATATATATATATATATATATATATATATATATATATATATATATATATATATATATATATATATATATATATATATATATATATATATATATATATATATATATATATTTATTTATTTCACCTCTGGTGGGCAAAGGCCAGAGGCCTACTAAAATTTCCACCATAGTTAGGGGGAAAGACGGAATCCTGGTCAAATTAAAGGCCGACGTGACCTGATACACGACGTTTGAAGGTGTGTAAGTCATAGGAAGTTGGAAAAATAGAAGAAGGGAGTGTGTTCCAGACTTTACCAGTAGAGTACATGTAGGACAGAGCATAGCGATTAGGTCTAGGGTCAGAGAGTTGGACAGAGAAAGGATGAGACTGTGTAGAAAATCGAATCGCACGAGCTCTTCTTAGTGGAGGAGGCATGCAACGAGAGAGTTCAGAAGAGCAGTGTCCATTGTAATAGCGATAGTATAGAGAGAGTGATGCAACAATTCGACGGGAAGAAAGAGATTGGAGAGAATCAGTGAGAGCAGGAGAGTTAATAAGACGAAAAGCCTTAGACTCCACCTTTTCCAGGAGAGCTGTATGAGTGGAACCACCCTATATGTGTGACGCATACTCCATACAGGGGCGAACAACACCCCTATAGAGAGCAAGCAACTGGGATGGAGTGAAGAAATACTGAAGGCATCTCAGAACACCTAACCTCTTAGAAGCTTGTTTAGAAAGAGAGGTGATGTGATCTTTCCAAGAAAGATCACGAGAAAAAGAAACACCAAGAATATCAAGAACAAATGAAAGTCTGAGTTGAGTGTTTTCAAAGAAGATATCATAGTTGTGTGGGAGATTGTGTCGAGTGGAGAGATGGAGGAATTGTGCTTTGGGGCATTGAAAACAACCATGTTCTCTCTGCCCCAATTTGAAATACGAGATAGATCAGAGGTCAACTGCTCCAAGGCAACCCTCCTTGCGTCTTAACTGCTGTTGGGAGGGGCGCCTTTCAAATTGAAAAGAGTAATGAAGGGTGGAGTCATCAGCATAGGAGTGGATAGGAGATGAGGTAAGAGAGAGAATGTCATTAATGAAAAGAAGAAAAAGTGTTGGGGATAGGACAGAACCCTGAGGAACACCACTATTAATAGATTTAAAGGAAGAGCGGTGGCCGTCTACAACTGCTGCTATAGAACGACCGGAAAGGAAATCAGAGAGAAGGTCACAGAGAGAAGGATAGATTCCGAAAGAGGGAAGTTTGGAAATAAAAGCTTTGTGCCAGACTCTATCGAAAGCTTTCGAATTTGTCTAGCGCAACAGCAAAAGATTCCCCGAAATGCCGAAGAGCGGAGGACCAAGAGTCAGAGAGAAGGGAAAGGAGATCACCAGTAGAGCGTTTCTTATGAAAGCCATACTAGCGATCAGAGGTAAGATTAGAAGAATTGAGATGTTTCCAAATCTTCCTGTTAAGGATATATTTGGAAACCTTAGAATGAACGAAGGTTAAAAAAATGGGACGATACTTGGAGGGTTGAGAGGGGTCCCCCTTCCTCGGCACAGGCTGAATGAGCACACATTTCCTGCAAGAAGGGAAGGTTGAAGTAGAAAGACAGACGAAAAGTTTAAAAAGGCAGGTTGCAAGCTCGGAAGCACAAGTTTTGAGAACCACAGAAGGATACCGTCAGGACCGTACCCTTTCTTAGTGTTAAGCTCAGAGAGAGCAGAGGTGACTTTAGAAGAAATTCTAATTTTAGGCATAAATGAGCTTGAGGGGGTTGAAGGAGAAGGAACAGCTCCGCAATCGTCTAAGGTTGATTAGAAGCAAAAGTTTGAACGAAGAGTTCAGCTTTAGAGAAAGGCAAAACGGCAGTTGTACCATCAGAAGATACTAGAGGAAGGAAAGGGGAAGAAACAAAGTTAGAGTTGACATTTTATGCAAAATGCCAGAAAGGGCGTGAGGAAGTAGAACCAGAAAGATTGTTCCATTTTAAGAGGAGAAAAGAGTTTTTAGTGTTATGGAGAATAAATTTTGCACGATTCCGAGATGAAATATAAGTTGCATGAGTTTCATGAGTTTGAAGACGACTGTAATCTCTGAAGGCAGCATCCCTGCAGCGGATAGTGCGAGAACAAGCAGAGTTAAACCAAGGTTTGTTAGGTTTAGTAGAAGGGAAAGAATATGGAATGTACGCCTCCATGCCAGAGAGAATCACCTCGGTTATGCGCTCTGCACAGTCAGAGGGACCCCTCCCATGGAAACAGTAATCATTCCATGGAAAATCAGAGACGTACAACCGCAAGTCAGACCAGTTAGTGGCACCGAAATGCCAGAAATTTCTCTTCGCCGAAGGCTGGGGCCGTTCTTGCGGAAGACTTGAAGAGACAGGACAAGATACAGAGATAAGGTGATCGTATGAACCCAGAGGAGGAAAAAGTTTAACAGTGTATGGAGAAGGATAAGAAGTTAGGAAAGGATCAAGTATATTGGGTTCATCACCAAGGCGATAAGGGATAAGGGTAGGGAGATGCACCAACTGCTCAAAGTTGTTCTGGATAGGAAATTGGAAGGCTAGTTCACCAGCTGGATCATGAGAACTAGATGAAAGCCATTGGCGGTGGTGAACATTGAAATCACCTAATATGATGATTTCGGAGAAAGGACAAGAAGAGAAAATGTGCTCAATTTTGGAGCTTAAGATAGTCGATATATATATATATATATATATATATATATATATATATATATATATATATATATATATATATATATATATATATATATATATATATATATATATATATATATATATATATATATATATATATATATATATATATATATATATATATATATATATATATATATATATATATATATATATATATATATATATATATATATATATATATATATATATATATATATATATATATATATATATATATATATATATATATATATATATATATATATATATATATATATATATATATATATATATATATATATATATATATATATATATATATATATATATATATATATATATATATATATATATATATATGTATTAAGCATTGAAGTTTAAAGTTTGCTATAGGGGAATCGAACCTGGGCTCTATAGCACAAAAGGATAGAGTTTTACTTTTAGGCTACTGGAGGTTCAAAAGAGAAATCCATAGAGGAGGCTTATGAATAATAATTCACAAGAAACACCTCCGAGGAATTCGATATTTAATATATTTTGATCTACGAAAGTGTTAGCAGACATTATTTATTGACCTATCTCTTTAGTTTGCGAGAGAAAAAGGGGGATGGGAAAGAGCCCGGATCATGTCGCCTCACGCTTAAGAGCGGTAGTGAGAAGTCCTTGGAGGTTGTTCCTGTGAATTATTATTCATATATATATATATATATATATATATATTATATATATATATATATATATATATATATATATATATATATATATATATATATATATATATATATATATATATATATATATATATATATATATATATATATATATATATATATATATATATATATATATATATATATATATATATATATATATATATATATATATATATATATATATATATATATATATATATATATATATATATATATATATATATATATATATATATATATATATATATATATATATATATATATATATATATATATATATATATATATATATATATATATATATATATATATATATATATATATATATATATATATATATATATATATATATATATATATATATATATATATATATATATATATATATATATATATATATATAATAGAGTTTTTTAGTCTGCTAAAACCTCTCACAGACTATTTCTATATAGAAAATTAATGTCTGCTATTGGACTCGAACCAGCGACCTTTAAGATGGTAGTCTTAAAGGTCTCTGGTTCGAGTCCAATAGCAGACATTAATTTTCTATATACATATATATATATATATATATATATATATATATATATATATATATATATATATATATATATATATATATATATATATATATATATATATATATATATATATATATAGATCAAATTCAAACATCGAAGTTTAAATTTTGTTATAAGGGAATCGAAGCCGGGCCCTATAGCACAAAAGCAAAGAGTTTTACCTCTACGCTAATGGCAGTTCAAAAGAGAAATCCAAAAATAAAAAAATAAAAATAAAAATAAAAAAAAATTCAACTTTTTATTCTTTGCATTTACGTTTTATTTCACTATACCTATATTATTATTCCTAATTATTTAATATATTCTAAACTAATACCCGTTTTCTTTAAAAATCTATAACTAAAATAATTCGTAATTTTCCTTTTCTAATCAAATTTTCTTAATTTTTTTTTAAACTCAATACATTAAAGTATATGCATACATATGCATGCAATACCCAAATAATCTCACGCGCACCATTTACATTAAGGCAAGCCTCTAAGTTAATTATTTACATTTGCTAGTTATCTGATTGATTGAGAAGATGATGGAGTCATCTGGTTCTCAGAGGAAATGAACACATCACAATAATTTTATATATAATTCATTAATCAAGAGCATGTGAATATGTACATAAGTACAGGCAAATATGAAAATAAGAAAAAACTATAGGGGAGTAAAAGTGTATTTATGCATAACATAAAACTGAACAATCATCAATTCAGAATGGAGAATTAAAATATATTTGAAAGATTTAGAGAAAAAAATGTATGTAGGTTTCAATAAATTGCTTGTTAAAGAGATGATGACACGTGTTCGACCTTGTCGATGCCAGGTAGTATATAGAAATTAAGTTATATGTTGGAGGGGATAAGGCATGGAGTAAATGTCAAGTTCTATAACTTGTGTTAATAGAGATGTCGGTATATCTTTGATATTTCTTTGATATATGTCGGTATATCTTTGTAATTTGTATGCGAGTTAGGAGATGGCATAAGTTTGTTCATGTCTTATTGATAAAGTTAAGTTAACCGTGGAGAATCAAATTAAATGTTGAATAGTTTTGGAATTTATATGATACAATATTTAAATACTAATGACTTCGCATATATAAAATCATTTTGATGTAATGGTTTACTGTGTAATAAGAATTTTTATTTATAAATACAATAAATATTGTTATAGATTGACGTTGTAGATATAAAGTGAATTAATACTGTAAGCACATGATTATGTTATACGTCCCAGGAGATAAGTCATAAACATGAAATATCAGGTATTGAAGGGTAACAATACAAATAACAGTCAAGTGATAATATTATAGACATAATGTCCCATTTAGGTGTAGTGAGTCATAAGCAGTAATTGGATACTGGAGTAAGGAAACCACGTAGTGAAGAGAAAATCTACAGAAATGAAAACAACAAGGATAAAGATCGAAGATAGTGGAAACCATATGTTTCTATTGTATTAACTTTCATCAGATATGAAAGCATGTTAAATATAGGAAAAATATTTTGCCCTATGACGTCACCTAGTTTAGGAAATAAATATTTCCACGAACTGTAA
Source organism: Armadillidium nasatum (assembly GCA_009176605.1). Taxonomy (NCBI): domain Eukaryota; kingdom Metazoa; phylum Arthropoda; class Malacostraca; order Isopoda; family Armadillidiidae; genus Armadillidium; species Armadillidium nasatum. Next base: position 17,391 of record SEYY01014184.1, on the reverse strand, counting down.
TTCATGTCAGGATTGGAAACAAAGCCTTCAAAGAAAGGTATGACGTCATAAGAATTTATGATTGTGACGTCACAAATATAAAAATCATATGATTATAATTACTAGAGTACAATGTTATAAAAAAAATGTATTACATCACAATATTTTACAATTCGTGTTTTTAATAAGATTATAAATATATTTAACATTAAAAATTTATTTTTGAATGATTTTGTTGTTAGTGAATATGTAATAAATGAAAATGTATTTACTTCGGTTTTTGAATTCTTGATATTTTATGTTTTATCTATGTGGCACATGGGTGTTTGAATGTATATATGGGTATTGATTTGTGTGTGCGTGTGTAAACCAGCCCTCATGCATGTTTAAGTGCTTTACAATATCAGGGTATAAAATATTCATAAAAATTTAAAAAATAATAAAAATAAAATAATATGAATAATAATAAATAAAAAAATATAAATAAAAAAATAAAAATGAAAAAATAAAAAAGGAAAACATAAGCTTCAGGAAAAAAAAATTGAAAACAGAAAAAATAAAAAGAAAAAATAATAAACTTTAGGAAAAAAAGAAAAAAGAAAAAGAAATGAAGAGAAAATGAAATATTAAAGAAAGAAATTAAAAATTTAAAAGAAAATAGAAAAAAAAATCATAAACAAGGCAACACATTTTTTGACAAACATATGAATGTATGAAAGATAAAAAGAAATTAAAAATTAAGAAAATAGGAAAATAAAAATAAAAAATTAAAAAAATTAAAAAAAAAAAGAAAAAGAAATGTAGAGAAAATAAAATAAAAAAAGAAAGAAATTAAAAATTTAAAAGAAAATTTAAAAATTTACAAAATATAAATGAAGAACAATAAAATTCAAATGAAATTAAAAAGAATAAAGATTACAAATGAATTATTGTTTATACAATTAGTTATTTAGTAAATGAAACAGTGAGTTGTTATGTTTACTTTCTTGATTCAACGTCACATGTATGAAACATACTATCACGTGTTTATAATATTTTTTTATGAGATAAAGTAGTTGTTATGGTTATATCATACAATGGCACTTCATTAATGAAAAATAGTTTTATATAAGTTAGCTAGTGTTTATAATTCAATATGATATATAATTGTAAATTATGAATGAATGAAAAGTGAAGGGCTGAAGGATTGGATATGTGAAAATACAAAGGCTGAAAAGTACTAAAGTGAAGGTATAGGGTTCTTAAAACATTAAAAATAGAAATCGTAAACCAGTTAAGGTTTGATTGCGATGCTTATGTGTGATTGTTTATACGTTTGTGCACATATATATCTAAGAATATGTATGTAATTGTCAGCGCATGTATGTGCATATGTATCTGGGACAGTGTATGTGATATGTGATTATTTGGAAATGTTTATATGAATATATATGTGTATGAGAATATGTAAGTGTGAGCGAATTTATGTGTATATGATTATATATGTGTCTGAGAATATGTATGTGAGTATGAGTGAATATATATATATATATATATATATATATATATATATATATATATATATATATATATATATATATATATATATATATATATATATATATATATATATATATATATATTTGAGCGTATGTGTCTCTGAATATGTGTATGAGTGTTTGGGTATTATAAGTATGTGCATCATTGCATGTACTTTAATGTATTCCGTTAAAAATATTAGAGAAATATGAGTAGGAAAGGAAAATAATGAAATATTTTAGTTGTAGCGTTGCGAAGGAAACTGGTATTAGTTTAGAATATATTAAATAATATGGAATAATAATATATGTATAGTGAAATAAAATGTAAGTGCAAAGAATGCAATGTGATTTAAAATGGAATAAAAAAAATGGATAAAATGGAACTTTAGAAATTTGTAAAATTGATGAATATGGTATGCATGAGGTTATTTGGGTATTGCATGCATATGCATGCAAATATTTTAATGTATTGCCTTAAAGAAATTAAGAAAATATGATTAGAAAACGAAAATTGAGAATTATTTTAGTTATAGATTTGTAAAGAAAATGCGTATTAGTTTAGAATATATTTAATAATAAGGAATAATAATATAGGCGTAGTGAAATATAATGTAAATGCAAAGATTGAAAAGTGGAATAAAATAGAGTAAATAAATGATGGGTGAAATGGAAATTTAGAAATTTGTAAAACTGATGTACATGATTTAAAAAGATTATTTAAATCTTATTTTAGAAAGATCTCGTGGTCTAGTGATTAAAATCATGAAAATTAGAATGTGATATTCGCAAGTTCGAATTTTAAACTCTGCATTTTTGACGAATAATCAGAGTAAAAAGTATGTGAGAAAAAATCTACTGAGATGAAAACAAAAAACGACTGAGATGAATGATG
>SEYY01014184.1:0-5000 GCA_009176605.1 Armadillidium nasatum | reverse complement strand
TGTAGGAGCTGTTAAATCTGGAACCCTTAGTAACTGTTCTACATCGGTTCCAGAAGCAATTATGGCCAGTCTTTCAACTGGCTTGCCACATATGTCCTGTAACAATTTAGTATCCCAATGAATGGTTAGAACGTCTGTGCCTAAATCACATAATTTATCTTTTATTCTTTCAGAATACTTCTTGCGGAATAGTTTACGTTGGTTTCGAATTGAAGTTTTATTAATTACGTAAGATATTGGATCCATCAAAACGGCTTCCATAAACGCCATTATTAAATGAACAGCGTCTCGCTCACTAATTTTACATTTATCTAAAGCTGCGGCTAATCGTGGAGTCATTAAATCAATCCTAGCTCTTTTCTTTGGTATTGCAGAACTTAAAATTTCTTGACGCTCTTCCTGTGCTTCTACATCATTTTAGCTTAACTCAGATTCTGATGAAAAGCTGTCCGAGTCAGAAGCAACTTCCTCCCCTAAACAATAGAAATAAAATTATTTTAAATAACTTAAGTGTAGTAAGGGAAGAACATTGACCGGTGCCAGTGCCACCTGAGGGGAGTGCCAGTGCCAAGTGAGGGGAACTCACGTACGTTCATGAGGCATATTTTGGGGGTGAGGGGAAAGTGAGGGGAAATCATGGTCTTTCGTGAGGTGTTTTAATCCGATAATCCGATTATCTTTGATTTAATCTTGTTAATCCCTTAAGCCCCGTCCCTTTTGGCCACTTAACCCTTTGATCTCACCGCCAAGAACGTGGCTGGGTTTATTTTAATTTGATGTTACCGCCTCGGCACGTGCCTCACGTTCTATCCTGAGGGTATTTTCAAGCTTGCTTCTAGCTTGTTTCTAGCACTTTGCCCTTCATGCTAGATATCTTTCTAGCTCTTGGCACCCTTCGTACATTGTGAGGGGAGTGCCATCTGTGAGTGAGGGAGGATGACGTCATAGTTCTTCTAGCTCTTGGCACTCATGCTAGACACCTTTCTAACCCAAGCCAATGATGCTAGTTCCATCAGCCAATCACAGGGTTCCTTCTTGATGACGTCCTTTCATATGATTTCTTCTCTTCTCTCCTCCATTTTTTCTTCATCATCACGTGATTTCTTCTTCTATCAGCCATTTTTGATCACGTGTGTGTGTGTTGACGCCATCTTGATTTTGAATTTTCGCGCCATTTCTTCAGCGCCATCTATTGACTGAAAACTCAATCTTCTTCCTCCAAAATTTTTAGGTACGAACTTAAAACTTTTTGTGAGTTCAAGACTAGGATTCGAAACCTCAACCATTGATTTAAAATCTATGACTCTACCACTGAGCCAACACGAACTTTCCTTTCAAAAATCGAATTGTTGTATTTACCATCCAAAATTTTCCGACTTTTGTATGATGACTTCACGGTTTTGATGTTGCCGCTTTTCTTCTTTCATATCCGCGGGAAGCTGCCCTTCGCGGACGGCACGGAGCGCGCGGCGAAATACTCGCGGGGCGCAACTGCAGTTGGGCTATCCGATTACGGTATTCGAGGCAAACGCTGTGCACATACATTTTATGTTGTTATTGTTGTTGTTGCAATGGAAACCAAGTCCTTATGCGCGAGAGCTATACACATACACTTCTCATTTGTTATTGCTGTTGTTGTTGTTGTTGCGATGGAAACCAAGGTTTTACGCACGAACACATACACAAACATATCAACTGTTGCTATGACAACCGAAACTTTTCTTATAAATATACGAATGACATATTATTTTCACCTCCGTAGATTTTTTGTCGAAAAAAATAAACTTTAAAATTTTGATTTTATTTATATAATAATAATAATAATAATAATAATAATAATAATAATAATAATAATAATAATAATAATAATAATAATAATAATAATAACCTTAAATATTTTAGACACTCCTCAAACAATCTTAAAATTTCCATTTTCTTTAAACAATCTTAAAAAATTTCATTTTCTTTAGAGCAAATGTTTAAGAGAAACTATTATTTTTTATTCATATATCTTGTATTATTATTTTCTGAAAACATGATTTTTCATTTCCGTAGATTTTTTTCAAAAAAAAAACTTCAAAATTTTGATAAAAAATATAAAAATAATAATAATAATAATAATAATAATAATAATAATAATAATAATAATAATAATAATAATAATAATAATAATAATAATAATAATAATAATAATAATAATAACCTCAAATATTTTAGACACTCCTTAAACATTCTTAAAATTTCCATTTTCTTTAAACAATCTTAAAAAATTACATTTTCTTTAAAGTTTAACAGAGACTAATATTTTTATTTATATATCTTGTATTATTATTTTCTGAATTTATGATTTTTCATTTCCGTAGATTTTTGTCAAAAAATAAACTTTAAAATTTTGATTATATTTATATATAATAATAATAATAATAAAAATAATAATAACCTTAAATATTTTAGACACTCCTCAAACATTCTTTCATTCTCTTTAAACAATCTTTAAAAATTACATTTTCTTAACAGCAAATGTTTAAGAGAAACTATTATTTTTATTTATATATCTCGTATTATTATTTTCTGAAAACATGATTTTTCATTTCCGTAGATTTTTTTCAAAAAAAATTTCCGAAAGTAGATTCGAACGAGTGACCTCAGGGTTGGTTTTCCATGACGTTACCAACTATGCCAAGAGATCTTTCTAATACAAGTGTGAAAATGACCTTTAAGTCATGAACATCAATTTTTTCAAAATTTCCATTTCAATTTATTTATTCCACTTTGGCATTTTATTCCATGTTAATTTAATATATTCTAATCCCGTTTTCTTTACAAAGCTATAACTAAAATAATTCGTAATTTCCCTTTTCTATTCATATTTTCTTAATTTTTAAAATGCAATGCATTAAAGTATATTCATTCACCTACGCATACGCACAAACACACACCTTACCTTGTGACGTCATGCTATTTTTTCTAACACTTTCTAGCATTTTTCTAACATTTTCTAGTATGAGACATTATTGCTAGGCCATCTTGGTATCTTCCATCGTGAACACGTGGTATCCGTCATTTTTTTTATCAAGTGGTTTTTATTTCCGTAGATTTTTTTCTTCAAAAATTTTTTTTCTTGGTCAAAGGGAATCTATAGGGGTACATGCGTGCACACACACACACACACACCACATACATCTTGCCTTGTGACACGTCATGGTATAGACATTCATGAAACCAAGACTACAAATTTTCTCCTTATAACTTTGAATCCTCACACGGAATAATACAATGAGGCGCGCAAACGTATGCATAAACATTCATGACGTCATCATCACGTGTCATTTGAACACTTTCAAATACAAATTTAAAATATTATGACGTCGTACTTCTTCTTTATTTGCATTCTAGGCCTTACTTGATATTTTTTTTTAAATGATTTAACTTAAACAAATATCTCTGTTTTTTACTATTTTTTCTTTTTTCCTTTTTCTTTTTATTTTTTATTTCTATTTTTTCTTTTTTTTGTTCTCCTTATCTTTTTTTCTTTTTTATTTCTATTTTTTTATTTTTTCTTTTTCTTTTTCTTTTTTATTTCTCTTTTTTATTCTTAAATAATTACTTTTTCTTTTATTTTGTTTTTTATCTCACATAAACACATACACATGTACAGTCGTCAACAGAAGTTCGTTCCTATTAAGCCTGAAATAAATATTTATATAAAATGGGGATCATTTCAGGTTCAGCCAATCACAGTTCAATTAAGCCCCACTCAATGTTTTTATTTTATTTTTATTCAAAATAGAGCTTTTATGAAATGATTTCCATTTTATATAAATATTTATTTCCAGCCTAATAGGAACGAACTTCTGTTGACGACTGTACATACAAACCCACATAACTACATCACAATGCTGTCCGCATTCGTGAAATTGTCATGGAAACCAACTCCCATTCATAGGAATTTTAATTTTTTTCTACTTCGTCGCTTATACATGTGGTAAAGTACGTATAACGACTCAATGATGCTCACATACACCCAAACACATTTGTTCGCATACACAACAATTGTAGCCAACTAAGACTAGTTAGTTTTAAATATTTAACATTACATACACTGATATACTTGACATATGAAAGCAAAATTCATGTATATTACTTCTAACAAACATTTAAAGCAATTAACCATCCCCCTCTAAATACATTTGTCACACAAAATATCTCCCTAACGCAGACTGAAAGTCTTTATTTACACTGAATTCATGCTCTCACACTGAATTCAGACATTTCTACAACACTTTTCATAGACACTGTGTAGGTTTTTGCTCTAAGTCCCTCAGTGCTCGTCATAAATCTAAACATTAAACTAACTTTTCTCACTTATGCATGTTCAAGGACATCTCTCTGGTACACACATTTTAATTTCCTATCTCCTTATTTAGCCTTACTTTTTATACTTCGACATGACCAAACACATGTTTCCCACTCTCCAACAAATAATTTATTGGAAATTACATGCATTTCTTTATATAATTCTTTCAATGTATATCTTAATTCATCACAGCATACTAAACGTTTTATCAATAAAAGTATGATCAAAAGACAAATAACCATCTCTTTAACTTATTTTATTGTCCTTACATATATTTTCACTGAATATCAAGGCTATATACTCCACATGGAGTTTGAAACTAAATAGTTCAAGTTAACCAATAAGAAATATATATGATTCTGACGTCAAGTATGATCTGATTCATGTTAACCAATAAGAAATGTATATGATTCTGACGTCATGTATGAGCTGAATGAGGATTTGTATGTGTTTACCAATAAGATTTACGACGTATCTGTGGAGACGGTAGGTGATTGGATGAAAATTATTTAGTTTAAAGCAATACGGACTGATCTAACATGAAGCTACTTTATCACAGAAAATGGTTTTAGGAGGGTATGAATAGTAATTACACACCTGGAGTCTCTCTCCAGAGGCTTAGAATATCAAGAAAAAACAGTTT
>SEYY01014183.1:12500-15683 GCA_009176605.1 Armadillidium nasatum | reverse complement strand
AATGCAATAATCTTTCTGGCCCTTCTTTTTTACGCCCCTTCTGGTATTTTACAAAAAATGTGAACTTTAGCTTTTCTTCTTCCTCTTTCTTTTCATTTGCATCCTCTGATGGCACAGCCGTCGTTTAACCTTCCACTAAAGATGAACTCTTCGCTCAAAGTTTTGCTTCTGATTTCACCTTATTCGATTCTGAATCTATTCTTCCTCCTCCTTCACCCCCTGCCAACTCATTTATGCCTAATATTATTATCTCTTTAAGATGTCATTTCTACTCTCTCTGAGTTTAGCACTATAAAGGGTACTGTCCTGATGACATCCTTCCTGCGATTCTTAAAACCTGTGCTTCTAAACTGGTACCCGTCTTGGTGAACTGTTTTGTCTCTGTCTTTCTTCTTCGACTTTTCTTTCTTGCTGAAAACTTGCACTCATTCAGCCTGTGCCAAAAAGAGGAACCCATCTCAATCTTCTAACTATCGCCATATTTCTTTAACCTCTGTTCTTTCTTAAGTTTTCGAATGTATCCTTAAGAAGAAGATTTGGAAACATCTCAATCTGCAAATCTTATCTCCGAGCGCCAGTATCATCTTTCCCTTCTCTGTTTGTTTTGAGTCTGGCAGAAAGCTCTGATTTCTAAGCTTCTCTCTTTCGGTATCTATACTTCTCTCTGTTGTCTTCTCTTTGTGTCCTTCTCACTGACCTCCTTTCTGGTCGTTCTTTTTCATCTGTTAATGACAGCCACGGTTCTTTCTTTATATCTATAAATATTGCTGTTCCTCAGGGATCTGTCCTATCCCCAACTCTTTCTCTATTTTCATTAGTAACCTTATCTCTATTACTTCATCATCTATCCACTCCTATGCGGATGACTCCACCCTTCATTACCTTTCAGTTTGAATTAGGGCACTGAAAATAACACAATCCACACAACTATGAAATCCTCTTCGAAAACATAGAACTCAAACCTTCGTCTGTCTCTAATACTCCTGGTTTATGCTTTTCACGTAATCCTTCTTGGAAAGATCACATAATTTCTCTTTCCTATCGAGCATTTAAGAGGTTGAGTGTTCTAGGAACCTTCGGTATTTCTTCTGTCACCTCAGTTGCTTGCGCTTTATAGGAGTGTTGTTCGCCCCTGTATATAGTATGCCTCACATATGGTTCCACTCATACAGCTCTCCTGGAAAAGGTGGACTCTAGGGCTTTTTGTCTCATCAACTCTGTCGCTCTCACTAACTCTCTTCAGTCTTTCGTTTGTCAGATATCTGCGTCACTACCTCTATACTATCGCTATTACAACTGACTCTGATCTTCTGAACTTTCCCTTCTTATATCTCTCCCACTGAGAAGGGCTCATGCGACAAACCTTTCTACACAGTTTCATTCTTTTTCTATTCAACCCTCTAACCAAAGACTTAACCACTAAGCTCAATTTTACATGTACTCTACTGGTAAAGTGTGGAACGCACTCCTTTTTCCCTTCTTCCTTTGACTTGCGCACCTTCAAAGCAGTGTATCGAGATATGTCAACCTTTAACTAGACTATGATTCTGACATTTCCCCAACTCTGGTGGAAATTGGTAGGCCTCTGGCCTTCGCCCATCAGAGGTGATATATATATATATATATATATATATATATATATATATATATATATATATATATATATATATATATATATATATATATATATATATATATATATATATATATATATATATATATATATATATATATATATATATTTATATCTCTTTCACTTATAAATAACCTAATAAGACATCATAAATACTCTTTCAAAATATTTACATTTTTTCCAATCATTACATCATTTAAATTAAAAAAAAAAAAAAATTTGTTCATCATTTTGAGCTGCCAATTTTAAGCCCCATTTTTAACTCTGGGAATGATCTACAAACTTTGTGCCAAAATCGATGCATTAGAAATGAAAAGTTTTTCATTTTAAAAAGGTTTTTATTTCTTGTGTCTGTCAATCGTTACTAAGAAATCTTCTTAATTAATTAAAGCCCAATTTTGATCTATTTTTTTTTTTTTTATTGAATTTCATTTCCTTTTTATTTTCATAAACAATATATATATATATATATATATATATATATATATATAATATATATATATATATATATATATATATATATATATATATATATATATAGCTGCTAAGTCGCTCAGTAGATCGAGCACTCGCCTAGCGAGCGAGAGGTTCAGGGTTCGAGGCCTGATCGGAGTGGGGAATGTGGGCTATTCTCACTTGAGCTTAGCTCCGTCCACTTATGCGTAATAAGTACATCAGCGGGGTTGCTTGTTGCTTGTTTCCGTGATAGACCTGGCCAGCCAGCGGATATTTGCTTTCGACGCGAGAAACCCTTGATTCATCCTCGAATGAATCTACTGACGGGTTTGATAACCCTTCCTTTGGGCTGATTTTGATTTTGATTTGATTTGATATATATATATATATATATATATATATATATATATATATATATATATATATATATATATATATATATATATATATATATATATATATATATATATAATATATATATATATATATATTATATATATATATGTTTACTGAACACTTATAGCAGCTCCAAAATTTTAAAGTAAAAATAAAAAAAAAAAAAAAAAAAAAAAAAAAAAAAAAAAAAAAAAAAAAAAAAAAAAAAAAAAAAAAAAAAAAAAAAAAAAAAAAAAAAATGTTTTTTATTTATTTTATATATATATATTTTTATAACGTTTAAATCCTATTTTTAAACTGTTGGAAATTGGCAAATATAAGGGTGTTGAGCAGTATTTGTTTCCGTACTTAAATTCCATTCTGTTCCATCTGGTACCAAAACACCAGCTAAATTATCCGAAGGGGTTGGTGGAGTGGGGTTCCATCTAGGATCAGTGGTTGGTATTACAGCTCCACCAGGAGAAGCGTACTTGTATCTAGAGGGAGAGGTTTCACCTACTATGCCAAGATAGATCTGTGACGCTGTTCTGGCTGAAACACAGAGAAATAAATAAATAAATTAAAAAAATTTAAATAATCAAAAGGAATCATAGTTTGCATTTTTTGACTCAGTAATTTTCAAATACTTCGAAAGTGTAATAAGACATTTAATAAGACATACCAGCATAATAAGACATTTAATAAGACATACCAGCACA
>SEYY01014183.1:0-7500 GCA_009176605.1 Armadillidium nasatum | reverse complement strand
CTATGGCATCTACTTCGAAAACACTCGACTCAAACCTTCATATGTTCATAATATTCTCGGTGTTTCTTTTTCTCGTGATTTGTCTTGGTAAGATCACATAACTTCTCTTTCTAAACAAGCTTCTAAGAGGTTGGGTGTTCTGAGGGGCCTTCAGAATTTCTTAACTCCACCTCACTTGCTTGCTCTCTAAAGGAGTGTAGTCCGCCCCTGTATGGAGTACGTCTCACACATCTGGAGTGGTTCAACTCACAGCTCTCCTTGAGAGGGTGGAGTCTAGGGCTTTTCGTCTCATCAACTCTCCTGCTCTCAACTAACTCTCTCCAGCCTCCTTCTGCTAGTCGAATTGTCGCGTCACTCTCTCTATGCTATCGCTATTACAACGGACACTTCTCTTCTGAACTCTCCCATCGCATACTTTCTCCACTGAGAAGAGCTCGTGAGACACCCTTCTATTACCATTATAATCATTTCTCAATTCAACTCTCTGACCCCAGACTTAACAGCTATGCTTCATTTTACATGTACTCTATGATAAAGTCTGGAACACTCCCTTTATCTCTTTTTCCAACTTCCTATGACTTGCACACTTTCAAACGCTGTGTATCGGGACATGTTTGCCTTTAACGACTAGATTTGTTTTCCAAACTCTGATGGAATTTGATAGGCCTCCGGCCTTTGCCCACCGAAGGAGATTATATATATATATATATATATATATATATATATATATATATATATATATATATATATATATATATATATATATATATATATATATATATATATATATATATATATATATATATATATATATATATATATATATATATATATATATATATATATATATATATATATATATTATATATATATTATATATATTATATATATATATATATATATATATATATATATATATATATATATATATATATATATATATTTGCTTGTATGATCTCTCTCTCTCTCTCTCTCTCTCTCTCTCTCTCTCTCTCTCTCTCTCTCTCTCTCTCTCTCTCTCTCTCTCTCTCTCTCTCTCTCTCTCTCTCTCTCTCTCTCTCTCTCTCTCTCTCTCTCTCTCTCTCTCTCTCTCTCTCTCTCTCTCTCTCTCTCTCTCTCTCTCTCTCTCTCTCTCTCTCTCTCTCTCTCTCTCTCTCTCTCTCTCTCTCTCTCTCTCTCTCTCTCTCTCTCTCTCTCTCTCTCTCTCTCTCTCTCTCTCTCTCTCTCTCTCTCTCTCTCTCTCTCTCTCTCTCTCTCTCTCTCTCTCTCTCTCTCTCTCTCTCTCTCTCTCTCTCTCTCTCTCTCTCTCTCTCTCTCTCTCTCTCTCTCTCTCTCTCTCTCTCTCTCTCTCTCTCTCTCTCTCTCTCTCTCTCTCTCTCTCTCTCTCTCTCTCTCTCTCTCTCTCTCTCTCTCTCTCTCTCTCTCTCTCTCTCTCTGAGTATGGAAGTACCTTTTATTAGTTTTAATTGGACAGATCTCAAAGCAGGAGCTCGGATCTGAAATTGAGGTTCTTTGAATTTTCTTTCAGTTTCCTAGAGCCAAAGTATTTCTACAGAGACAGGAGCAAAATAGATGAATCAGGAATACTCCTGAGAAACGGTATTACAGTAAAAAAAAAAGTTGCAGATCCAATTAATCGATCTCATCAACGAGTTTATTTGTAACTGAAAGATGATTCATCAGAAAACGTTAAAAGGGTACAACTGTTAGTATTTTGTTCGCAGGTCTAAGTATAAGAAGAATATTTTTCTAAGGAATACTTTTCATTACAAGCGCAGCAGAAGGGTTACAATATGGAGATAATGCTTAGAACTTTACGAGGAAATTATGTTATTGGTTTGCTGCATAAATATTAAATCATATATCATATATTTAGAAACAGAATCATTTTCAAAGGAAATAAATGTATTAATTAAATAAGAAGTGCCAGAGCCATTATTATAAGAATCTGTTTAAATTCACATCTAATATTTTCGGGTCTTTTGTGATATTAATCTGGAATTTCGGGGTTTAATTCTTCCCCTCCCCAAACATAAATATGAGTTAGATATAAAAAGTAAAAGGGAAAATTATTTCATTAACATCTTGTCGGGGAAGAGAAGATGAGTAGATTAAAAGGATCAAAACCTCTTAGCATTATGCAAGTCACTTTACGAAGAGAAACTGTATCAAGACAGATACCAAAGGCATGTGAAGAATAAATCACACATACCAGCATTAATAATAATTACGCAGCATCGCTGAAGCAACACCTAAACCCAAAGGCTTAAGCTTGAGTAAGCATCGTAGGGCTTCGCCCTCCGAAATGATTAAATATTTTGCTGTACATTTATTGCCATCGCACAAGTAATAATAAACATTTTTATAATAATAATAATAATAATAATAATAATAATAATAATAATAATAATAATAATAATAATAATAATAATAATAATAATAATAATAATAATAATAATAATAATAATAATAATAATAATAATAATGTTTATTATTATTTTAACCGCCAAAAAGTGGAGGAAATGTTTTTCCCTAAAAAAGTGACCGAATAATAATAATAATAATAATAATAATAATAATAATAATAATAATTTCACAAATATAGAATTTATAAATAGGAAAAAAAATAATAAACAGTAAATAAAAATATTATATAGCTCTGAACCATAATTATCAGTAAAAAAAAAAGGTTAACTAATTAAAACCGCATGAATATTTTCGAAAAAAAAACTTGTTTTTCGGAGAATTTATTATAAATTCCTAATCTGCAAATGAAGACGAGAATATATTATTATTAATTGCTCTTACGAGTTGATGAGGAGCTCAGATTTAATGAAATTATAGTGACTAGTTTAAACACTAACAAAATCCGTTAATAATCGGATGTAACGGAAAACAAAATAAAAAATTAACGAACTGAATACATTATTTTTAATGAGGCTTAATGAGAAATCTCTCGTTAAAAAGCTTTTTATGCTTTAATGTATTTCTTTCTGGATCTCAATCACCCTAATGGCCGTCGCTTGATACAAGTGTTTAATTCAGATTAATTAAGAATTTAATATCAGTCACAACAATTATTTATTGAACAATAATTAAAAGTAAAAAATTTATTAACACATGCATCACAATAAAGGAATTTGGTAATAAATGTGTCTTAACTCAATTGTCAGCCATTATCCTCCTAATTGCTTAGAATATTATCAATATAACGATCTCAATTGTTCCATGTTTGTAAAGCTCCCTGAAAGTCAATTTTGCCTCGCCAGCAATAACCTCTCATTTTTCTTTCGTGTTGAAACGACCCCGTTTTAGTTTGATTTTCATAACAAGAAATGGACAGAGTCGAAAGCCCAAATGCATTGAATAAAAGAGTAGTGAACAATGGCGACATTCTTCTTGGCCAAAAAAGTATCGAGTAAAGAGTGGGTCGGAGCATTATCTAGGTGAACCATCCGATTTTTGCTGCGCTAGCTATGATATGTCGAAGCACCAGGTAACCATAGCAACTCATCACAGTTGACCTGAGAATTCATATTTGCTCTTTGAGAACAGACTCTTGAAAAGGGATTCTCACTTGACTGTTCTGTTTTGGTTATAGTGAGGTTGAACTCTTCTATTATGACTGCTTCTGCATAACCATAAACCTAAGTATCATCAGTTGTCTTTACAACACAATGCATCTAGACAAATGAAAAAGTTAAATGCACACATCATTAAGTTCCTGTAGTTGGTCTCTCAACACCATAAAGCAGCAAATTTTTGCAATATTTTCGAGAATTGTGCTACAAGTAGAGGGTCTCACTGTGAAGTCGTCGTCTTTATTGATGGTCCATCAGAGTAAAAATATAATTAGTAGCGAAATCTAGTCTTATAAATGTCTAGTTAACAATATTTTGTGAGTTCGATGACGTAGACCTCATTTAAAGGAACTCCAGTCTCCGATGGTCTATGAGTTTAAATCTAGCAACTCTTTACGATTGAGGTCGAAATGATAACTTCACTACCACAACATAATAGTTATGTTTCTTCTTTTAATTGAATATTGGGAGTAGCAATCTACTTCATAATTAACGACATTGAAAAATGCAATTCGTCTTCCTTCCTTATATAATAATGCTTTGGTTCCATCAACTTTCTTGAACTTGTCATGCCACCGAAACATTCGAGTCCGACTACAAGACTGATCATAAAATCCATGTCGTATATTTTCCAAAATTTATGGGGTCCTTTTCTCTACAATTTCATTGAATTTAAATCTTTGTTCTGTTTCATTTTCATCTAACGTGCGTGACCATACTAAATAAAAATAATAATAATAATAATAAAATAATAATAATAATAATAATAATAATAATAATAATAATAATAATAATAATAATAATAATAATAATAATAATAATAATAATAATAATAATAATAATAATAATAATAATAATAATAATAATAAAGCAAATATATTCTTTCAATCTTGTGGTTTCAACACACTTACTCATTAGGGTTCAGGAATGCTTTTACTTCGAAGTAGTGCAAAGGCGCAGCGCAGCGCCAAAAGAATAAAATATATATTATTTTACAAGAAACAACCTCAAAACATATTATATATATATATATATATATATATATATATATATATATATATATATATATATATATATATATATATATATATATATATATATATATATATATATATATATATATATATATATATATATATATATATATATATATATATATATATATATATATATATATAATATATATATATATATATATATATATATATATATATATATATATATATATATATGGTTCTTCCCATCTTCCCGGTGCCCAATGGTTTGCTCCCTTTTGCTCTCATCTCCACCTTCTTCTGCACGGAATAGGCTCTCCATCACACACATAAAACACTATTACCGCCACAAACACGCTTTTTAAAAAAGCAAATTAATAATGATGGCTTCAACAACAGAAGCCTCGGAGAAGTCCCTGGGGGTGTCTTCCAAAAATAGCCCTCATCCATCCCTTCCCCCGTCACCACTTGGGAGTTGGTGGGATCCAGTGATGGGGTTTGTGCCACCAGGACTCTGCAGCCGGCTTGTCCTGATGCACGGTCTTTATTTTTATTTTTTTATTTTTTTTGCATTAATTTCTGCAACATTTTCGTTCTACTCTCCAATTTCCATTTTGATGAACATCAAATCTCTTTTTCTAGACCTCATTTCTTGTTCTTGACAGAAGCTCAGATATTTGAGGGTTCTGATAGAAAACCCTATTCCGTATCCTCATATTGTCTCTATCCTCAATTTTTAGCTAAAGGTGGTTGTTGTGCATATGTGCGCAATGATGTCGTTTGTTCTCGTGTCTCTAATTTTTAGTATTCCGAATTTTCCACCTTATGGCTGAGGCTCTCCTGCCATTCTACGACTAAATTCATTTGTCTTTTTTATCCCTCTACTGACTATTAAAACTCGACTATTTAAACTCCAAATAGAGCACATTCTCTTCTTCTCCTTTCTTAAAATCATCATATTAGGTGATAAGTGTTCACCACGCATATGGCTTCTTAGTCTCATATACAGCGTTATCGTGCCCATTTCGCATCCAAACCGAACTTGAGAGGTTGGTGCAGCTCACTACTCGTATTCCTGATAGTTTTGGAGATGAACCCAACATTCTAACTTTTCTAACTTCTAATCCTTCTCCTTAACTATACTTTCCTCCTCTGGTTCCTCCGATCACCTTTATCTCTGTACCTCTATCAATCGCTTCAAGTCTTCCGCAGGAAAGACCTTCTATTGAAAGGAAAAGTTTGTGGCCTTTCGGTGTCGCAAGCTGGTCGGACTTGCTGTCGTATTTATTCGATTTAAGGTAGAATGATTATTGCTTCCGTGAGAGTGGTCCTTTGGAGTGTGTAGAACGCATCACCGAGGTGATTCTCTCTGGCATGGAGGCGTACATTCCATTTTTTCCCCTTCTACTAAACCTAACAAACCTTGGTTTAACTCTGCTTGTTCTCGCGCTATCCGTCGCAGGGATGTTGCCTTCAAGGATTACCATCGTCTTCAAACTCCAGAAACTCACGCTACTTATATTTCATCCCAGAATCGTACAAAATCTATCCTTCGTAACACTAAAAACTCTTTTCTCCGTGGAAAATGCAATAATCCTTCTGGTTCCTCTTCTTCACGCTCTTTCTGGCATTTTACAAAAAATTTCAACTCTAACTTAGCTTCTACTTCTTTCACCCTTTGAATATCTTCAGACGGCACAATTGTTTTTCCTTCTTTAAAGCTGAACTCTTCGCGCAACTTTGCCTCTAATTCAACCGTGACGATTCCGAGCTATTCCTCCTTCAACCCTCAACCATCAGCCTAAAATTAGAATTTTCTAAAATGTCATTTCTCTATCTATGAGATTAACATAAGAATGCGTAGGTTGATATATCTCCTTGGTTTCAAAACTTATACTCAGCGACCTTCCTTAAAATTTTCTCTTTGTCTCTCTATGACCTTCCTTCTTGCTGGAAACGCAGGCCATTCAGCCTTGCCGAAAAGGGAAATCCTCTCAACGTCAAATACGTTCATTTCTTTGAGTCGTTCTTTCTAAACTTTTGAATCTATCCTTAACAGGATTTGAACATCTCAATTCTTCCAATCTTATAGCTGATCGCAGTATGGCTTTCGAAAGAAACTCTACTGGTGATCTCCTTTCTCTTTTCTGGTCCCGCTTCGCATTTCGGAATCTTTTGCTGTCAGCTGGACACACGAAAACCTTCGGAGCTGGCACAACTTGATCTAACTCCGCTTTCTGTATCTCCTTCTCTCTGTGATTCTCCAATTTTTTTCTGTTTTCTATAGCAGCTGTTGAAGGGCCACCGTTCTCTTTAAATTATAACAGTGGTGTTCCTCAGGTTCTTCGGTCCCAACACTTTTCTACTTTTCATTAATGACTTTCTCTCTATTACCTCATCTCCTATCTACTCCTATGCTGATGACTCAACCCTTCATTACTCCTTAAAGTTTCAAAAAAGTCCCACCCAACAGTAGTTGATAGACTCGAAAAGGGTAGCCATGGACAACTAACCTCTGTTCTTCCACGTATTTCAATTTGGGGCAGAGAAAACATGGTTGTTTTTAATGCCTCAAAAACTCAGTTCCTCCATATCTCCACTCGACACAATCTTCTACACAACTATGATGTCTTCTTCGAAAACACACAACTCAAACCTTCATCTGATCTTTCTTGGAAGATCACATTACCTCTCTTTCTAAACAAGCTTTTAAGAGGTTGGGTGTTCTGAGGTGCCTTCAGAATTACTTCACGCTACCCCAGTTGCTTGCTCTGTATAAGGGTGTTGTTCACTTCTGTACGGAGTATGCTTCGCACATCTGGGGTGGTTCCACTCGTACAATTCTCCTTGAGAAGGTAGAGTCTAGGTCTCTTTGCTTCATCAACCAACTCTCCTGCTCTTACTAACTCTCTCCAATCTCTTTC
>SEYY01014182.1:7500-15149 GCA_009176605.1 Armadillidium nasatum | reverse complement strand
AATAATAATAATAATAATAATAATAATAATATAATAATTGGATATTAAAAATAAGTGAAAATATAGAATATCCGATTTAATAATAATAATAATAATAATAATATAATAATATAATAATAATAATAATAAATAATATATTAATAATATTAATTAATAATAATGGTATTAATAATAGTCCAGTTTTTACATTTTTTATTTTGCCGCATATGATTTTTTATCTTTCATTTTTTATGTCATCCGGTTGGTTATTATCTAGTATGATGGATATGTAATTTACTAATTGTCTTGCTTTAGAAAGTCTGTAAAATGAAATTTTTGGGTTGGAGATGTTTCGTAGGATTATTCTTCGTTCCAGTTTGATTGTATAGACGGTTTGTTTTTAGGAATTTACATGTATTATTGTTTATTGCTTTGTGCATTTCCATAGGGAAGAGAGATTTAGAAGATGATCAAATTGCATATGTTAATTTTTGAATAAGGGTGGTATGACTATAAAAATCTCTACTGCCACAAAGTAGCCTTAGATTCGTTTTTTGCATTTATGATTTGATGTGTGTTTGATTTTGGGTTTGTTACATATACGGAAATAGTAAATTCAATACCAATTATAATGATTAATAACAATGTAATAATAATAATAATATAATAATATAATAATAATAATAATAATAATAATAATAATAAAAATAATAATAATAATAATAATAATTAATATAATAATAAAATAATAATAATATATATATAATAATTAATAATATAATAATAATAATAATAATAATAATAATACAAATAATAAAAAATAATAATAAAATAATTATTATAATATAATAATAATAATAATAATAATAATAATAATAATAATAATATAATAATAATTAATAATGAATTAATAATTAAAAATAATATTATTAATTATAATTTCTATCTTTGAAGACTGAGCATAGAAGTAAATTTTAAAATAATTATGTTTCTTTCTATCTTTCATTACTAACAAGAAACTGAAGATTATAATGAATGAAGACACTTAGCCGAAGAGATCTCTTTATTCACGCAGTAAATTCTCCAAACTTCAGATATTAATCTTGTAAAGCAAATAATTGGTCCTTATTTATTTACCTCAGAGTTATATACTTTCCTATGAGATCTATTGGAACAAGCTTATATCGTGAGCTTACAAGGAAAAGATATTAAACCCAAAAATGCAAAAAATGAGTTATTAATAGTAGTAAGTACAACAAATTGTAATCTATGCACAGGGAAAACTAATTAAGCCCTACCCCTTATAGATCATTAGCAATGAAATCGTCACAAATTCTTATTAAGTCCATTACTCACAGAATGTTTTCAAACTTTAAAATTCCTTTATCTCGAAAACACTTTTTTTTTGGGACTCTATACATTTTGCTTGAGATATCACGATATCCTTTTCTCCGTTTTTGAAGTCTCTGCTGTATTATGATTCTCGATATTTAGATCTTTATTTTCGAGTTTCTTGGAAACAAAATCGGGGCAATAAGAATTAATAATTTTCTTTGAAAAATTTTCACTGCTTCGCTAGTTCCATGTTTTCTAATCCAAATAATGTACTGTATATGAAAAACGGACAGCATGATGTATATATATATATATATATATATATATATATATATATATATATATATATATATATATATATATATATATATATATATATATATATATATATATATATATATATATATATATATATATATATATATATATATATATATATATATATATATATATATATATATATATATATATATATATATATATATATATATATATATATATATATATATATATATATATATATATATATATATAATATATATATATATATATATATATATATATATATATATATATATATATATATATATATATATATATATATATATATATATATATATATATATATATATATATATATATATATATATATATATATATATATATATATATATATATATATATATATATATATATATATATATATATATATATATATATATATATATATATATATATATATATATATATATATATATATATATATATATATATATATATTATATATATATATATATATATATATATATATATATATATATATATATATATATATATATATATATATATATATAATATATATATATATATATATATATATATATATATATATATATATATATATATATATATATATATATATATATATATATATATATATATATATATATATATATATATATATATATATATATATATATATATATATATATATAATATATATATATATATATATATATATATATATATAAGGAATTGAATCTATGGCCAGGCTATGAAAAGGCAAAGATTCCTGTCGAAATGCCTTCACGGGCATTTTGCTAAAGTAGAAAAGTTGATTCCTTTCTATTATGAACGTCTTTCAAAATAGGAAGATCTTATATATTATCATACACACGTATTTATATGCACATGGAGTAATGCATACATGTTTGTATACATCTGTATAGTTTTCCTTATTTTCCCTTCCGGATAAAAGAGGAAGTTTGACGTGAATAAAATGCTGAAGAAATAAAACATATAATAAAGTTTCAGACTCGAGCATAGTGATATATAGATATATATATATATATATATATATATATATATATATATATATATATATATATATATATATATATATATATATATATATATATATATATATATATATATATGTATGTATGTATTGTCCTCTGGTGTATAAGGGACGGGAGGTTCTTATTTTTAAAAAAAAAAAAAAAAATCTGTCCAAATAAGAGGCTGACATGTCCACATACACGGTATTTTGAAAGTCACTAAGTCAAAGGAGGAAATAGAAAAATAAAGGGAAAAGTGTAGACTTTATAAACGTTGTAGAGGTAAGAATGAGCACAGCAATTACTTCTGGGGTCTGAGGAAACATAAAACTGTGCAAAGAGACGAATAACTCCTTATAGGAGGAATAGACAGAACTGGACATGGAGATAAGATAATGATCGTAGGAAGTCAATGGTGAAAGGGTTTGCAGGTAAATGGAAAATAATTGGAAATTTGGAAAAAAAGGTCTGACATGTTAAGCTCATCTCCAGGATGATCTAGAAAACGTGAAGGAAATGCAAACTCGGCTTATATCTATTACAAATAGGGAAATGTGTCTTAAAGTAGTGTAAAGTCACCAAGAAAAATAATGTGAGAATGTACTGCATTTTTAGGTTAAGAATTCGAAGAGTTTATAATAGATAAAAAGTAAGATAGGTAAATTCAGAAGACTTCAAATTAGAGAAACGAGAACAAACAACGGCGAAGCACACTTGCGCACATTACTCGATTTGAGCTGAAAACTGAGGATATAGGACGTAGGAAGGACTGGAAAGGGTTTATTATTGGAACACGCAGAAACCTGTGTTTCGTTTAAAGTGTTAAGAGAAAGAAGTGGAGAATAAAAGATAAGAGATGATAATATACAAATTAGAAATTAGAATAAATATTGCAATAAACAAAGGAAGAAAGATATATCCCCAGAAAAGTCGGCCATATATATATATATATATATATATATAATATATATATATATATATATATATATATATATATATATATATATATATATATATATATATAAATATATATAACTGTCGGGGAACCTGGGCCCAAAAGATGGAAGTCCGTTGTGCTAACCTCTACTCCACCGATGGGCCCAGGTTCGATTCCCCGAGCAGTTATATGTATTATACATATTAATTCCACGATAATAGTGGCTAATGAATGAATATATATATATATATATATATATATATATATATATATATATATATATATATATATATATATATATATATATATATATATATATATATATATATATATGAATAATTAATATTTTTTAAAAAAAAATTTATGAAATGTGTTTTTATCTAATTTTTATTTTAAATCTTTGACAGTTTAAAGTCGAGGCTTCTTTTATTCCTAATCCGGAATTTATTTTTGAATAATTTTTATCTTTGTTTTCATCATTATTTATAAATTATTTTTGAGTGGGATTTTTAAACAATCGATATTGGACTTAAAAGTTGAAGTAAAAGTCGCTTGAGATATTACGCACCTTATGAATAAAGCAGAGCTTTGACAAGAACTTGGGGAAAAAATATCGACTCTCGATATTTGTGAAAGGAAAATACTGACAAATCCGCCCTTATAATCCTCTGCTTCTTGAGTGTTCAAACACGTCACATTATTTCAGGGATTCTAACTCCCTTTGGAGATATTTTTAAGTAAATCACACGGTCTCTTGCTTGAGAACAGGTAAAGACTGGAACAGGTGTTTTGATTTAAGAGAAGAAAGGAGAAGGGAAGAACAAACAAAATACTTGCAAGAAAATAAGAATTCACAAACAGATGTTAAGTTTATGTATATTTCATACACGCCTTTTAGATACGAAGAGTAAACTGATCAATAGAACCGAAAAAAAATTTGTCACATTTTTTGTTAGGAAGGATAGGAAAAAAAATTGGTTTCAAACTATTTTTTTCCTACGTTTTTTTTTTTATAAAGATATTTTCTTTTTTATTTTTATTTTTTTATTTCAATAGAATATTTATACTTTGAATGTAAATTATATTAAAAAATATGGTGTTGATATAAGCTTAAATTATAATTCTTATATTAAACGTTTTATTATGTAAATTATAATTTAATTAAGCTTCCTTTTCAAACAATGAAAAAAAAATATATATATATAAATATATATATATATATATATATTATATATATATATATATAATATAATATATATATATATATATATATATATATATATATATATATATATATATATATATATATATATATATATATATATATATATATATATATATATATATATATATATATATATATATATATATATATATATATATATATATATATATATATATATATATATATATATATATATATATATATATATATATATATATATATATATATATATATATATATATATATATATATATATATATATATATATATATATATATATATATATAATATATATATATATATATATATATATATATATATATATATATATATATATATATATATATATATATATATATATATATATATATATATATATATATATATATATATATATATATATATATATATATATATATATATATATATATATATTATATATATATATTAGAGGTGGACCGGATATCCGCATCCGCATCCGCAACTGCGGATATCCGCATCATTTTTCCAATATCCGCATCCGCGGATATCCGCAATTGGATATCCGCAACTATCCGCAACCGCATCCACATGCGCGGATAGTAAAAAATTACGTATCATGCAATCGATAAAAACTTTCAAAGGCAAAACTTTGTATTGAATGCAGAACCTCTTTCTGAGCGCCATACAGGCGACTATCTTGAAACTGTATTTGAAAAGATGCTGACAAAATGGAAGATTTCATTAAATGAAGTGCACTGCGTAGTCAGGGATTCGGGCACAAATATAAAAAAAAGCACTTTCTCTGGCAAGAGTGAAAAATGTAGATTGCTTTGCACACCAAACTCAGATAGTAGTTAAAAATTCCATTATGAGTCAAAAATGTGTATCCGATTTAATAACCAAATGTAGGTTAATTGCTACGCATTTCAATCACTCCGTTGTAGCCCAAAATGAGCTGAAAAAATACAAACAAGATTAAATGTTCGTCCACTTTCTGTCATGCAAGATATTCAAACACGCTGGAATAGTAGTTTGCATATGCTTGAGAGGATGAGCGAAATTAATGAGGCCATTTGCCTTTATGCTTCAAGCAGCACAAAAATAAAGCCTCTAACAGCTGACGAAAATGACATTTTAAATAATTATATTAATATCCTTAAATCTTTTGAAGAATTAACAAAGACTATAAGTTCAGCTGAATCATGTTTGTCAGATGTGATACCACTTGTTTCAACATTGAAAGTTGTGTTAACAAATGTTATTAAGTCTAAGGGAGTTTCAAGGATGACTGAAACATTAATGAAGGAGATGAACGACAGATTTGAAAACCTGGAAAATGATGATGCTTATACAATTGCAACCTTTTTAGATCCTAGGTACAAAACAAAATTTTTTAAACCACTTGTTTCTCAGAATGTTAAAATCAAATTAGGATGCTTATGCGCGGAGATGATAGAAACAGCTAAAATAGCGCCTTTCAAGAAAAAGCAAAAGCTCTCAGATACAAAAGAAACAAAATCTGTTAGCTTAAGCATTGCTAAATCAATGAAATATCTTCTAGCTTCCAGCAGCGATGAAGAATCACAGTCAGAAGTGTCAAAGGATACAATATCGATTATTGAAAATTATCTGAAACTCCCACGTTTGGAGGCAGATAAAGACCAACTGGTTTGGTGGAGAGATGATTGCCAAAGTTTCCCTTTTCTAGTTGAGCTGGTAAGGACTTATTTAGCATGTCCTTCAACTAGTGTTGCTAGTGAGCGTCTTTTCAGTGGAGCAGGCCTCATTTACGACGAAAAGCGAACCAAACTTTCACCTGAAAGAGCCCAAAAGCTTTTATTTCTAAAAAATAACTTACCAATTATTAACTTCAAATGGAATATGTGAAACTGTGAAGTGTGAAGGTAATACTGAATTACTGGCTATATATATATATATATATATATATATATATATATATATATATATATATATATATATATATATATATATATATATATATATATATATATATATATATATATATATATATAACCTTTTTCCAAATGGGTGGAGGTTGGTGGGGTGTTCAAGAGTTGGGTCCCCGTCCCACACCCTGGTAACATAGATTCTGGATATTATATTTAAAATTCCAAGAATCTATGGCAAAAACTCTTAAAAAATTAAACTATCCGCATCCGCATCCGCATCTGCGATATCCGCAATTGAATATCCGCAACCGCATCCGCATCCGCGGATAGTAAAAAATTACTATCCGGTCCACCTCTAAGTATATAATAATATATATATTATATATATATATATATATATATATATATATATATATATATATATATATATATATATATATATATATATATAATATTATTATATAATATATATTAATATATATATATATATATATATATATATATATATATATATATATATATATATATATATATATATATATATATATATATATATATATATATATATATATATATATATATATATATATATATATATATATATATATATATATATATATATATATATTATATATTATATATATATATATATATATATAATATATTATATATATATATATATATATATATATATATATATATATATATATATATATATATATATATATATATATATATATATATATACCCAATATTCCAGTTTATTTCTATAGTATTTATAAAGCATTTAGCTATCATACAAAAAGACAGTTTTTCCATCCTTTGAGAAAAAAATGGAATGAAAAAAATCCTTTTAACTCATCCTAATCTTCTTTAAAAGTTTTTCAATTGAATTTTGAGTTTTTGGCAAATATGTGATTGTATCTTTCGGAAGAAGAAAAACT
>SEYY01014182.1:0-2500 GCA_009176605.1 Armadillidium nasatum | reverse complement strand
ATCATCATCTGAATCATCATCTGAATCATCATCATCTGAATCGTCATCATTTTCAAAATTTAGTCCTTTAATCAAAATATCAGCTAGCTTAATTATTCCTTTTTGAATATCTATATAGTCATTAATTTTTCTAAAAAGATCTTTTAATTCTTCGATATTATTACTTGTAAAGGTTTCTAAATCTAAGAGTTCTTTAATTCTTTCTGTATATTCCTCATTAATTTTTGAGAGTAGATTTTGTAAAGCGTTCATTTATTATAGAGAAAAAAAGTTTATGAAAAATTAATTTGATGATAATCTCCACCAATATATTGCATTTTAAGATCGCTTTCATTTAAAAATTTAATTTCCTTATCATTCAAGAGATTAACATATCTTCTTGGAAGGAACACATGTGTTACTTCATCCTCTCCTATACGTAAGAATTGCAAATATTGCGGGACCATATTTTGTATTTATTTTTCTAAGTTCAATAACTTTGTAAGTCACTTCTTTCATTAAATTAGATAATTTTGTAGTCTGTACATAATCAGTTGAATAGTTCAAAATTTTTAATAGTTCTGATTTGTTTTCCATCTATTTATTATAGAGAAAAAAAGTTTTGTTTAAAAGACATTATCTCTATGTGTTCATCCAATTTTCAGCATCAAAGTTATCAAATCACCAAAGCCATCAAAGTTATCGTTAATTATAATATTTTTGTTATCAAAGTCATCAAAGCCACCAAAGCCATCAAAGTTATCGTTAATTATAATATTTTTGTTATCAAAGTCATCAAAGCCACCAAAGCCATCAAAGTTATCGTTAATTATAATATTTTTTGATATCTATATTTTCTTCAATATTGTTATGATTTTCTTTGAGAACAAGTTCATCCTCATTTTTTTCTTTTTCGTTATGCTTAATTTTTCCCATTTCACCATCATTAATTTTTTTATCATCCTTTTCTTCTTCTTCCTCCATTCCAAAACCATCTGTTACACTATATATATTTTTATCATCTTTATTATCACTTTCATCAAATTCAACTTCTTCATCTCTCAACATATTTTCTTCGGAATTCTTTCCTAAATTGTATTTTAGAAACGCTTGAATAGTATGCATAGATTTTTCATTAGTTGTATCACTTGCAGCTTGAAAATTTATAATATCACCTTCGTTAAGATGTATGTTTCTTATTCTATTAATTGTATAGTAATCATCTTTATATTTATCTAATAGGTAAAGGATAATCATTTCCATTAATTAGTAGTTTTACGGATATGTGCTGATCTATATCTTGCGAGGTTAATATGATTGTATCGATAAATCCATCATAAGGCATGACATAACCAGTTTTCTTAGATGCCGCTCCTTTCATCCCTAAAACGAAGGGAAACTTCCCAGCTTCTAGTTTCGAATTAGTTTGAAAAATGATTGTTTCATAAGCACATATTTGTAAATTATTATTCCTATTTTTATCTAACGTTGAAATCTGTTTATTAATCGTTGCTAAAGCGCTCTCGAAACCTTCTTTAGTCAAAACGTTGTTATGTATATCGAAGAGTTGAGATTTCATTTCTTCAACAAATTTTTTAATATGATCATCTTCAGATTGTAATTCAGTTATTGATTTATTCATATTTTCCTGTTCGTCTTAACGTTTCATCAACCTTACTTCTTATTTCCTTTACTAAATTATCAGTATAAATTTTTGTAGTAACATCGTTTTTCTCTTGAGGAAAAGCTACATTTGCTAGCCTTTTATCTTCAATATCAAAATTACCTTCTTCATCTAAATATTTAAATCCAATTCCAAACAATCCTTGTGGTCCTGGTGGTCCTGGCGGACCTCGAAATCCTCGAGGACCTTGTACGCTTTCAGGTCCGCTTCCAAAGATGTTAACACTCATTTATTATAGAGAAAAAAAAGAATAGAATGGAAATTTATATTTAATACAGTTAATGCATAAAGAACTGTTAGACATAAATGACCACAAATCACATCGTTAAATTTCTGTATTTGATATGTTGAATAGACAATATCGCATTGAACATAATTTTCAAATTCTTTTGGAGGTTCAACACCGAATGAATCGAAATAATAGCATAAATTATTACATTTCTTAAACCAACACGTCCAATGAGTTCCTGAACCTTTAATTGAATCTAAATTTAAGATCCCACATTCCTTTTTATTAGATTTTTTTGGAAGAGCATCTCTCATATAAATTCCTTTAAAGTTTGGAATTTTAAGTTCATTAACATATCTCATAAGATCATATTGACTCAATGCTTTCATCGGAATATTCATCTTTTGTATGGTTTTAAAAACATCCCCTCGCCAGTTTTTCGACGAGGGGCTGGTTTTAAAAAAAGACCTTTCCCTTTTTCCATTTGAATATTATGCCTTCTAGTTTCTTCTAATTGTTTATCTATTGCTTTCTTTTCATTAACAGTCTTTGCAATGGCACTAGCTCCACCAGCAAGAGAACCGATTGCAGTTGCAGCCGCTAATAAC
>SEYY01014181.1:15000-17500 GCA_009176605.1 Armadillidium nasatum | reverse complement strand
AACCGGGTCCTGAGAGAAAGGGTGTGTGTGTGTGTGTGTGTGTGTGCTCTTTTACTTTTTTTATTCCGGGGCACCTTGGAGCTCCGTCTCAGAGTATGGAGACCCATCCTGGGCGTCCTACAGCCCTCTGGTGTATTTATTTATATATATATTTATATAATATATATATATATATATATATATATATATATATTATATATATATATATATATATATATATATATATATATATATATATATTATTTTTAATTTTTATTTTCTTAGGCCTATAAAAGGTTAAACACCTGATTAGCCTCAGGGTAAATACCTGAGCGTTAGGCTTAACTTAGGCCTAAAAAAAGGTTGAACACCTGATTAGCCTCAGGGTAAATGCCTAAGCGTTAGGCTTACCGTAGGCCTAAAAAAATGGTCGGCCACCTGAATAACCTTAATTAAGGTAAACATCTAGCTGTCAAAATAATTAATGGTTAAGAACACCTGGTGGTTAGGCTTATTTTTATTTTCAACTACTGTTTTCCTCTCTCTGATCAATGTAAGAATTCATCAGTTGCGAAGCAGTCGCTGAACCGTAAACATGGTCTCTATACTTAAATACAAATTTATATCCGATTTTTCATTTTTTTTTTTTTTTTTTTTTTTTTTTTTTTTTTTTTTTCATCTGGATAGAAGTCTATGTTTTTTTAAAACTAATAAAGAAAATAATAAAAAAAAAAAATTAATAATAAAAAATGAAAATAATAATGAACAAAGAAAATAATAATAAGAAAAATAAAATAATAATAATAATAATAATAATAATAATAATAATAATAATAATAATAATAATAATAATAATAATAATAATAATAATAATAATAATAATAATAACGCATGCGGTTACCGCGGTCGGACACCAGCGGGCGGACGGCTCTCTGCGAGGGCGCGTGCGGGAATACCTTGTGGGTGTGTAGGCGGGTGGACCCTGCGGGAGAGTGAACCCCTGAGGGCTGATAGGTCCTGTGGGGGGGGACGGGACTAAGCGCATTCATATATATATATTATATATTAAATTAATTAATTTTTTTTATTTATTTATTTACTTTTATTTAAATATATTTTATTTTCGTTTTTTATTCCTCTATTATTCTTTATTTATTTATTTATTTATTTTTATTAATTTATTTATTTATTTATCTATTTATTTATTTATTTATTTATTTATTTATTTATTTATTTATTTATTTTTATTTAAAAAATATTCCCACGGTAAACAATGAAAAGGGTTCCTTGCGGTCAAAAAGATTAAAGGTCATGACCTTTTCCCCTCAGGTAAGCGGCCAACTGACTGCTTACCCTTTTTTCCCCTCAGTGTGTTTTTAAAAACTCATGCGTTTTTAAGCGACAATATGGCAGCTCAACTACTACCATAATTACTTTTCTCTTTTATATTTTTTCATTCTCTTACATTACAGGGTTAACAGGTACGCACTCTGTTTCTTTTACTCTTCTCAACTTAGAGTACAATTCTTCAAGAACAAACATTATTTCATGAAGGTTCACTCATTCTAACAATTTATATGTTGTTAACTTTATCATGACTTAAACACAATTCCATATAAGAGATAGCCAACCTAACTATCTGACATATGCAATATACCTTGATATTCATTTCCTTTATTACTTGCCCATGCTCATTACTTAAGTTGATAAATACACCCTAGAGCCTAATGACCTCTTTTACATTTCTGGAAATTTAAAAGAGAAGTCAAATAAATAGAATATATTTGAAAATAACTGGTTAGATTATGATGATTAAAGATGTGATGATTGGTTTTATAATGTTTCCATCAATCAAGTCAAGAAAAAGTCAAAAAGGCTCGGTTCTAATTACTTGAAAGTGGTTTTTAATAAAATGGGATTATATTTTCATTAATCATTGCCAAGAAAAAGGCAAAGAGGTTAGCAAATATTTACCTGATCTTTGAAAAAGGGCTGGGCTTAGCATTGTGTAATGTTACACAATGATAATGACCTCTGGTGATTGACTGAATATCAATAGTTTGTTCTCTGATTGCATAAAGCTTGGATTGACTCGGGTTTTTTCAGTTGAATATTGCCTTAAGTAAATCAAAAATATTATAATATTATATTGTGAAATTATGTATATTACAGGTTTATGAGCTTATGTTTGTTTTTTAAAGAAATTCGGTATTACATTATTTTCATATTACTTATTAAGCCTAAAAAAAAACATAGTTTTATAAGAATTAATTTTTTTTGAAGTTAATTTATAATTTTTTATGTAATATTTAGTGAAATTACCTTAAAATATTCAGTGAAAAATTTTCCTTCTTAAAAATTGCTTTATTTATTTTCAAAGTTAAACGTAATTAGAATTTTCCGAAAAATATTCAACTCTATGTAAACTTATTTTTTTGAAACGGTCAGCAATGTGTGTAAATATATTCATGTTTGTGTCTTTTTGTTTAGTTGAGTGCAACGCTTACCTGCTTATTTTTGC
>SEYY01014181.1:7500-12500 GCA_009176605.1 Armadillidium nasatum | reverse complement strand
ACCGCACCCCGCACAGGGAACCATTCACCCAGCCGTTCAGCAGGGGTACGCACCCTCCATACCGAGGCAGCTTGTTAAAAAATACAGCTCACAGGGTGTTTCACTTGAGGATATTTTAAATAAATAATAAAAAATAATAAATAAATAATAATAATATTAAAAAAAATAAAATAAAAAAATAAAAATAAAAGTAAAAATAAATAAAAATAAAAGTAAAAATAAAAAATAAAAATAAAAATAAAAATAAAAATAAAAATAAAAATAAAAATAAAAATAAAAAAAAATAAAAATAAAAATAAAATATTAAAAAATATATAAATAGAAAAAAAAATAAATAAAAATAAAAGATATACATGAAAATAAGTAAATAAAATAATAAACAAATAAATAAATATACATGTATAATGGCGCAGGGGTATTCCATAACCCAGCTTCCCCAACCCAGCTTACCCCGCCCCGCATCAACCTTCCTCAGCAAATAAAAAAAAATTTGTAAAGTTAGCAATAGTTATTCATATATAGGTATATACCAATATTGATGAAATAAATAATAAATAATAATATATATATATATATATATATATATATATATATATATATATATATATATATATATATATATATATATATATATATATATATATATATATATATAATATAACCCAGGGTCACCCACACCCACCCCACCCTTACCCACACTTCACACCACAATTACACACACACACACACACACACACACACACACACATGATATTTCCGTAGTAACTGTTTTAGGTTTTTCACTAAATAAATAAATTTCACTATATATTATTTTTTTTATAATTATTATCATTAGTATTAGTATTATTACTATTATCATTATTAGTATAAAACAGATTGCTAAGCACATAAATACAAATAAATATCTACGCACACACACCCACACACATACCCAAATCGTTATTATGATATACGTAATAGTAGCAGTAGTAGTATTTCATACCCTAAACCCTTAAGATATCTTACTTAACAGCATGAGGTAGGTAAGCTATAGAAGCTTGTAAAGGCAGACACACACACACACACACACAACACACACATGATAAACATTCACCCATAAACTCATTTAATTAGCAGGATCATGTATCTTGGTAGCAGCAGTTGAAGACATTTAAACATAAACTGGTAAACTTTACACTCAACTAAATAAAAAGGTACACAAACATGAACACATTTACACACATTGTGAATCGTTTCAAATAATAAGTTTATTTTTACATGAAATATTTTAAAAAAAATATTAATAAAATCTATTTGCGTTTAAGTTTTAAAATAATTAAGAAATTTTTAAGAAGAAAAACTTTTTCACTAAACATTTTTAACAAACTTCATTAAATATTAAATGAAAATTATAAATTAACATTTTCAAAAACATTTCATTCCTATAAAACTATATACTTTATATACTTAATAAGTAATATGAACATAATGGAACACGGAATTTCTTTAAAACAAATGTAATCGTATAAATTGTAAATATATAATTTTAACAATATAATATAACATTTTTACTTACGGCAATATTTCACTAAGACCAACCGAGTCCATCCTAAGCTTCATGACACCAAAATCCATACTAATAATATTCCACCAATTAGCATTAGGCATTAGCGCAAAACAAGTATAAGCCCCGCCCCTTTTTGCATATTCACCCAATCACCAGAGGGCGTCATCATAAAACATTACACAAGGACTAAGATCGGTATCCCTTTCTACATAGGCCAGGTAAATATCGACTAACCTGTTCTACCTTTTTTGACATTGATTGATGGAAATATAAACCCATCCTAATAAATTACGCTTTCCAGGTAATTAGACATGGACCTTTTTGCCTTTTTCCTGATATTGATCTACGGGAACATAATAAACCCATTGTTTGTACCATTTATCACCATATTCCAAATAATCATTTACATATATTTTCCATTTTAATTTTCCAGGTAATTACCACCGTACCTTTTTACTTTTTTCTAGACATTGACGAATGATCCGAAACCACCCCAACACACATCATAACTTTTTCTTCATTTTATTATTAATTTTCAACCATATGGACTTATATATTAGTGCCCATTACACTCTTTTTCCATATCAAGAGCCGACATACTTAGCCCTGAAAGATGTTAAACTCCATATTTCTTCATAAGTTAAATACCCTTTTATCCTGTTTTCCCTGAATATTTAGTCGATTTCTCATGATAAAGATAAGATTCCTCACCAGAACTCGTCGTAACGCCTCCTTCATATAAACATTTCATTTATTGAGCATACTTTTACTTAGTCAATACAACACTCATACTAAGATTTCTAACAGCATCGAACATAAGAATACCCAAATTTCCCTAATCTAGTTAGCATAAGAATACCCGGTTTTCAAATCTAGTTAACATATATACAGCATTATCAATATCGAAGTCATACACCCTAATAACTTAAGCATTTACTTTTGAATGATACCAACATTCGATATAACTAGCTCGTAAAAACTTTGTATTTTCACACTTCATCTATATTCTTGCTATTCTTTATAAACTAACTTACACTAACATGCTTTAGAGGCCAATATATCAACAAACATTTATACCAAGGTTTCATTCCGAACCCTTACCAACATGCGTCATAACTTCTCCATTTTATTATATATTATTATTATTATTATTATTATTATTATTATTATTATTATTATTATTATTATTATTATTATTATTATTATTATTATTATTATTATTATTATTATTATTATTATTATTATTATTATATGCTCTATGCATCGAGTTGTTTGTAATGGTGAATTCCTGTATTTTTTTAATTTTTTTATGTCTCCTCTGGTGGGCAAACGCCAAAGGCCTACCATAATCCACCAGAGTTAGGGAGTATTCGAAATCGGGTCGCTAATGGCCGACGTGACCCGATACACGGCGTTTAAAAGTGTACAAGTCAAAGGAAGTTGGGAAAACAGATGAAGGGAGTGTATTCCAGACTTTACCAGTAGAGTACATGTAAGAGTGAGCATAGCGGTTAAGTCTGGGGTCGGAGAGTTGGACAGAGAAAGGATGAGACTGAGTAGAAAGTCGTGTCGCACGAGCCTTTCTCAACGGAGGAGGTATGCGACGTGAGTGTTCTGAAGAGCAATGTCCGTTGTAATAGCGATAGTATAGAGAAAGTGACGCAACAATTCGACGGGAAGAAAGAGATTGGAGAGAGTTAGTAAGAGCGGGAGAGTTGATAAGACGAAAAGCCCTAGACTCCACATTTTCAAGAAGAACTGTATGTGTGGAACCACCCCAGATATGCGAGGCGTACTCCATACAGGGGCGAACAACACCGCTATACAGAGAAAGCAACTGGGGTGGCGTAGAAAAATTGCGAAGGCGCCTCAGAACACATAACCTCTTAGAAGCTTGTTTAGAGAGAGAAGTAATGTGATCTTTCCAAGAAAGATCACGGAAAAAAAGTAACACCGAGAATATTGAGAACAGATGAAGGTTTGAGTTGAGTGTTTTCGAAGAAGATATCATACTTGTGTGGAAGATTGTGTCGAGTAGAAAGATGGAGGAATTGAGTTTTTGAGGCATTGAAAACGATCATGTTTTCTCTGCCCCAACTTGAAATACGAGAAATATCAGAGGTCAGTTTGCTCCAAGGCCATCCTTCTTGAATCTATCAACTGCTGTTGGGAGGGACATCTTTCAAAATGAAAGGAATAATGAAGGGTGGAGTCATCGGCATAGGAATGTATAGGAGATGAAGTAATAGAGAGAAAATCATTGATGAAAATTAGAAAAAGATAGGAGACAGATCCTTGAGGAACACCACTATTTAATTGATTTATAGGATGAACGGTGGCCGTCTACAACAGCTGCTATAGAACGACCGGAAAGAAATTTAGAGAGAAGGATAGATTCCGAAAGAGGGAAGTTTAGAAATCAAAGCTTTGTGCCAGACTCTATCGAAGGCTTTCGATATGTCTAGCGCTACAGCGAAAGACTCACCGAAACCCCGGAGAGCGGAGGACCAAGAGTCAGAAAGTAGGGAAAGAAGATCACCAGTAGAACGTTCTTTACGAAAACCATACTGGCCATCAGAGATAAGATTAGAAGAATTGAGATGTTTCCAAATCTTCCTGTTGAGGATAGATTCGAAAACTTTAGAAAGAACGGAGGTTAAAGAAATTGGACGGTAGTTAGAGGGTTGAGAAGGGTCCCCCTTCTTCGGCACAGGCTGAATGAGCGCACGTTTCCAGCAAGAAGGGAAGGTCGAAGTAAGAAAGGCAAAGACGAAATAGTTTACCGAGGCAGGGTGCAAGCTCGGAAGCACAATTTGAAAACCACAGGAGGGATACCATCAGGCCCATACACCCTCTCTTGTGTTAAGCTCAGAGAGAGCAGAAATGATATCTTTAGAAGAAATTATAATATTATTCATAAATGAGTTGGAGGGGGTTGAAGGAGGAGGAATAGCTCCGGAATCGTCTAAGGTAGAATAGAAGCAAAAGTTTGAGCAAAGAGTTCAGCTTTAGTAGAAGGTAAAATGGCAGTTGCACCATCAGAAGAAACTAGAGGAGTGAAAGAGGAAGAAGCAAAGTTAGAGTTGACATTTTTTGCAAAATGACAGAAAGGGCGAGAGGAATAGGAACCAGAAAGATTATTGTATTTGCGACGGAGAAAAGAGTTTTTGGTATTTTGAAGAATAGATTTTGCATGATTCCTGTATGAAATGTAAGTTGAATGGGTTTCAGGGGTTTGAAACGACGGTAATCTCTGATGGCAGCGTCACTGCGGCTGTTAGCACGAGAACAAGTAGAGTTAAACCAAGGTTTGTTAGGTTTAGTAGAAGGGAAAGAATATGGAATGTACGCCTCCATGCCAGAGAGAATCACCTCAGCTATGCGCTCAGCACACTCCGAGGGACCCTCCCACGAAAGCAATAATAATTCCATGGGAAATCGGAGAAGTAAAACC
>SEYY01014181.1:0-2500 GCA_009176605.1 Armadillidium nasatum | reverse complement strand
AGAGTTGAATTTAACAAGGTTGCTATGCCCTCACCGGGAAATTCCATACAGATCGACAAGAATAGAATCGGAAAGAAGAAGACGGGGAGTAAATATAGAAGCAAAAGGGAAGCAGATTTGAGATGAGTAGAAAAATGTAGAGTTGAGTCATCAGCATAAGAGGGAACTGAGTTCGAAGTGCAGTTGAGAAGGTCGTTAATGAAAAGTAAGACTAAAGTTGGAGATAAAACAGAACCTTGAGCAACACCACAGTTGACAGAAAAGGAGGAAGAGGTCGCTCCATCTACAATGACGAAATGGAATGATCTGAAAGAAAACTAGACAAGAGTAAGCAAAGGGAAGAAGGAAACCTAAAGGAAGGAAGTTTGGAGATCAGCGACTTATGCCATACCCGGTGAAAAGCCTTGGATATGCCAAGTGCCCCCACTCAAGACTCCCCGTAGTCCCTAAGGGCAGAAGACCATAGATCAGTAAGAAAGGAAATTATGTCACCAGTTGACCTCGAGCGTCGAAAGCCATACTAGTGATCTGAGAGAAGAGAATGAGGAGAGTTTCAAAAATTTTAGATACAACTCAAGTAAGAGCTATAGGTCGATAGTTAGAAGGGTCAGAGCTGCTACCTTTTTTGAAGATCAGTTGAACAAATGCACGCTTCCAGCAGTGAGGAAAAGTATTAGTATTAAGGCATAGAGAGTAGAGCTGAACGAGGACAGGCTCTAAATCGGAAGTGAAGTCCCTCAGAACACGAGGGAGAATGCCATCCGGGCCACTGAACTTTCTGACGTTAATAGATTTCAGGATCCCATGCATCTGATCATGAGCAATTACAGGTAGAGGCGTGGGACACCTGAGAGGAGAAAGAGTAGGGGGGATGCCAGAATCGAGCATGGTGGAATTAGATGAGAAAATGAGGCCGAAATGATTAATCTTTTCAGAGGGAGTATTTACAATAGAACCATCAGAGCGAATGAGAGGAGGAAAAGCAGGTTTACAGAAGTTATTAGAGATACTTTTGACAAGAGGCCAGAAATTTTTATCATTAGGAGAGCCATGGAGGTCAGCGCACTTTCTTTTTATGAAAGCACGCTTAGACCGTCGAAGAGCATCCCTGCAACGATTCCGAGATGAATGAAAATTAGCAAGAGTGATAGGAGAAAGAGAGTTTTTCATTCACGGTTAGCATTGTCTCTCTCCCGAAGGACAAGAGAACAGTTGCCATCGAACCATGAATTTTGAGGAGAAAAAGATGTAGTTGAAGATGGAATGAATCCGCACATTCGATCAAAGATCACTGCCCCTACCTTTTCAGCAGTGACAGAAGCATCCCCAGAGATAAAGTAAGATTCACTCCAATGATAGTTATCAAAGAAACAGCGCTTTGCCCCCCAATTAGTCCGATTAAAGAGCCAGAAAGTACGTTTAGGACATGGTGGAGCTGTTGGAGAGAAAGCATTATAACTAAGAGCTATAAGATTATGGTCAGAGTTACCAATAGGAGGAAAAATGGTGCATTTATAACTAGAAGGAGTAGTGGTGAAGTATAAATCAGGTGTATTTAAGAATTGGTTAGGTCGATCTTGAATGTGTTTAGGTTCGTTAATCAACTGCTCCAGATCGTTTAGAATGTTGAATGATTTGTTCTCCTTCCCACCTGTATCAGTATGAGAAAAACCCAACCATTCAGTGTGATGTACGTTGAAATCTCCTATACTGATGACTTCAGAATTTGGATGAGAAGAAGTAACAGTATTGTGAGAAGTAGTAAGATATTGAAAAAGAACTGGAAAATCTGTTCCATTAGGGGAGCAGTAGTACGAAGGCAGATTTTAAGCCATAAAACATCGAAATTAGATTCTAGATTTACTCAACGTGTCACAGGAGTGTTAATTTTATTATAGGCACAGACGCCACCATGGAAAATGTGAAAGAAATTGCAGTTGGAAACATTGAAGTTGTTAGAGAAAGAATCCTTGTCCAACTGGGTCTCAGACAGAAGCAAAAGGTTAGGATGAGAGTTGGAAAGGTGATATTTAACAGTTTTGATATTAGAGCGAAGACCACTGACGTTGGCAAAATCAAAAGAAAGCCCCCGTCAGTACCCACCCACACGCCCTCTCAATCTCTTCATTCGAAGAGCAAACAAAAAATCAAACACACTCAGTACAGTCAGGCACACACACACTCATGCACACTCGCAAGCACACGAGCATACATATACAAACAGTAAATGAGCTAAAACGGGTTGTTAAAACAATATAAGAAGCATATTAAGAAGCAAAAAGTAAAAATAATAATAATAACAACGATAAAGAAGTAATAAAAAAATAAATATACTAATAAACAAATAAATGAAGTGGCAAATACATGTAAAAAATAGATAATGAAAATATAGTTAGAACATATCTTGACACTGGTTATAGTAAAAAAAAGTTACAGGAGGCAAAAATTTTTTCAAAGTACTAAAACTATTTCTTAAACAAAAACACTTCACAAATTTTAA
>SEYY01014180.1:12500-14227 GCA_009176605.1 Armadillidium nasatum | reverse complement strand
TTAGAAAGAACGGAGGTTAAGAAATGGGAATAGTTAAAGGATTGAGAGGAGTCTCCCTTCTTCGGCACAGGCTGAATGAGCGCATGTTCCCAGCAAGAAGGGAAGGTTGAAGTAGAAAGACATAGACGAAATAGTTTACCAAGGTATGGTGCAAGCTCGGAAGCAAAAATTTTGAGAACCACAGGAGGGATACCATAAGGACCGTACGCCTTCTTAGTGTTAAGCTCAGAGAGAGCAAAAGTGACGTCTTTGGAAGAAATTATAATTTTAGACATAAATGAGTTGGAGGTGGTTAAAGTAGTAGGAATAGCTCCGGAATCGTCTAAGGTTGAATTAGAAGCAAAAGTTTGAGCGAAGAGTTCAACTTTAGAGGAAGGCAAAACGGCAGTTGTACCGTCAGAAGATACTAAGGGAGGGAAAGAGGAAGAAGCAAAGTTAGAGTTGACATTTTTGGCAAAATGCTAGAAACTGCGTGAGGAAGTACAACCAAAAAGAAAATTGCTTTTTAAACGAAGAAAAGAGTTTTTATTGTTACGTAGAATAGATTTTGCACGATTCTGGGATGAAATATAAGTTGAATGAGTTAATGGAGTTTGAATACGACGGCAATCCCTGAAGGCATCATCCCTGCGGCGGATAGCACGAGAACAAGCAGAGTTAAACCAAGGTTTGTTAGATTTAGTGGAATGGAAAGAATATGGAATGTACGCCTCCATGCCAGAGAGAATCACTTCGGTTATGAGGTCTGCACACTCAGAGGGACCCCTCCCATGGAAACAGTAATCATTCCACGGAAAATCAGAGTACGACAGCAAGTCAGACCAGTTAGTGGCACCGAAATGCCAGAAACGTCTCCTCGCCGAAGGCTCGGGCAGTACTTGCGAAAGACTTGAAGATTCAGGACAAGATACAGAGATAAGAAGGTGATCGGATGAACCCAGAGGAGGAAAGAGTTTGACATTGTAAGGAGAAGGATAAGAGGTTAGGAAAAGATCAAGTATGTTGGGTTCATCACCAAGGCGATCAGGGATACGGGTAGTGAGATGCACCAACTGCTCAAGTTGTTCTGGATAGAAAATTGGAACGCAAGTTCACCAGCTGGATCATGAGTACTAGATGAAAATCACTGGCGGTGGTTATCATTGAAATCACCTAATATTATGCTTTCGTAGAATAGAGTAGAAGAATGAATTTGTTCTATTTTGGAGTTAAGATAGTTGAAGAATTTTGGATACTCAATAGAGTTAGGAGATAAGTAGACAGAACAGATAAATTTAATTGTAGAGTTTCAAGAAAGTTTAAGCTATAAAGTAGAGAATTCAGAAGACTCCAAATTAGAGACACAAGAACGGACAACGTCGTTGCGCACATTTGCGCAACATCCGCCTTTTTTTGAAAATTGAGGATAGAGACAGTAGGAGGAAACAGAGTAGGGCTTGCAGTCAGAGCACTCAAACACCTGAGTTTCGGTTAAAAAAAAAGATGAGATCGAGAAGAAGAGAGGTGGTGTTCGACAAAGTGAAAATTAGTAAAGAGACCACGAATGTTGCAGAAGTTAAGGAAAAATGTAAATCGTGCACCAGGGCTAGTCGTCATAGAGGTCTTGGTGGTACCGACTCCATCACCGGAGGCCACCAACTCCCAAGTGGTGATGGGGGAAGGAGTGGATGAGGGGAATTCTTTGGATACCGCGCCTCGTTGCATATCAGAAGCAGTTTTATGTTCCC
>SEYY01014180.1:0-7500 GCA_009176605.1 Armadillidium nasatum | reverse complement strand
ATATATATATATATATATATATATATATATATATATATATATATATATATATATATATATATTCTTATCTATCTTTTTAATAATAAATTCCAAAAATATTTAAATATTCAATATAGAAAATATTATATATTAAATATTTAAATTCTAAATATGAAAAAATTTCTTACATTAAATAATAAATTATTTAATACGAAACATTTTATTTATTGAATATTAAATAATTAATATCAAAAATGTTACATATTAAATACTAATAACTTAGATATTATTACATCAATAAATCACTTTTAATAACTGTGATAATCAAATTTTAGGTATTTTGAAATATAAAATATTAAATATTCAAAACAAAGAAATAAAAATATAGTGACAAATTAAAAAATTTTTTTGATCATAAATTATTAAATTTTTCCAAAAGAAATAAATTTACCAAAGCGTGGAACTGGTTCATTTGGGAAACTTTCAGGAATGGCTGAAAAACAAATAATAGTAATAATAATAATAATAATAATAATAATAATAATAATAATAATAATAATAATAATAATAATAATAATAATAGTAAGAATAATAACAATAACAATAATAATAATAATAATAATAATAATAATAATAATAATAATAATAATAATAATAATAATAATAATAATAATAATAATAATAATAATAATAATAATAATAATAATAATAATAATAATAATAATAATAATAATAATAATAATAATAATAATAATAATAATAATAATAATAATAATAATAATAATAATAATAATAATAATAATAATAATAATAATAATAATAATAATAATAATTATCGCAGTGATATCAAAATATAATCTGTTAAAAGGAATGCAAATAAAAAAGATAAATCTCGAATAACCTAATTTTCATATTTTATAGTTAAAAATCATTCTTTATATTACTGCCTTTTTCCCCCAATGAACGGATTTTCCGATTCTTTTTCATCATTTAGCAACTTCCAACGAGATTGTTAAACCCTTCACCTTAATGCTGAGGCCCTCCTCTATTTAGAGGATTTCAATATTCAAACACTGAGTTGTGGGGTTACTCTCACACAGATACAGGTGAGGATGAGGTTCAACGATCTAGAAAAATTAATAGGAAACATGTGCACATCACAGATCGTCTTAACTACTCTTTAAACACGCTTGACTTGTTCTTCACTTCAACTACTAGTTTCAATTACAACATATTTCATCCTATCGGTAACTCTAACCAAAATCTTGAAGCTCTTATGTATAACACCATTACTCCAGCAGCCCACAATGCCCAAAACACACTTAATGACATTTTAATCGAGATGATATGGGGAACATTTAGTCGGCCCTACTTTAGCAGTTCTTAAAATAATTTTTTTATGGCAAACGCTTGGAGGAATTAACTTCTCGCATTGCATGCTCCATTGTGTTGTCTTAGTAACAAAAGAGGTGCCTTACTCTAATATGTACATTTTGTGAATCTTGATACTCCAAGTTCTATGAGTGGAATCACCCCAGATGTGTGAGGCGTACTCCATACAGGGGCGAACAACACACCTAAAAAGGGCAAGCATCTGAAGTGGGATGAAGAAACCCCTCAGAACCCTTAACCTTTCACCTTAATGCTGATGTCCTCCTCTATTTAGAGGATTTCAATATTCAAACACTGAGTTTTATAAGCTTGTTTAGAAAGAGAAGTATTGTGATCTTTCTAAGAAAGATCACGAGAAAAAGAAACACCAAGAATATCATATGATTATTGATATATCAGTTTTTAGTTCTTTGAGTATGTGCATATCTTGCTTATTAATAAGTGGTGATGAAATTTAGCGTTGTTTAAACTTTTTTGTAAAATTTATGTGCAATGTTTTTGAGTTCATTGATATTCAAAGAACTAAAATCCGATACATCAATAATCATATGTCCTCCGGATAAAAGACGAGGCGTAGCTATTCTCGACAAAACCTCCTACATACAAAAAGTGCAACTTATCCAGTTTGACTGTACAAAATTCTGCCCCATTAACACAACTGCTATTCTCTCCTACAATATTCAAAACAAAGACAAGATTAATCATTTCCTCCTGAATCTTAAAAAATTAGACGTACTTACTAATTACTAAAACCAACTTTTCACTTCTGGCTCATCCCCCGGTATTATCATATAAGGTAATCAAAAAATCTATAAACCTAATATTCCCCTTTGCGCAATCCTTTCTTACATTAATACCCATCCAAATAATCTTTGTAAATTCCTTGCGCCTCACTTAAACCATCTCCCAAAAAATGCACATACAGTCTCCGACTCCTTCACCTTTGCTAAATATATACAATCCCTTAACCTCCCCAACTGTTTTTTGACCAGCTTTGATATCACCAACTTTTTCAACATATAACCAGTTAATGAAACCTGATATATTCTGAATAACAATACCCACACAAAACTAGGCCTAACCAAACCAAACCTTTATTTCAACAATTTTTATCACCTGATGTAAATGAGACCATTTTCACATTTAAAGATCAATTTTACAAACAAATAAACGGGATTTCCATGGGATCACTCTTTGGTCCCACGTTCGCTAACATTTTCCTCTATCATTTTGAAATCATCTGGTTAAACCAATGCCCCCCGTCTTTAAAACCATTATATTCAAACGTTATATAGACGACTGCTTCCTCATATTCAAGCACAAATCCTATTCCGGCCCATTCTTCTAATACATTAGGAAACAACACTCAAATATTCAATTCACATGTGAACATGAAACCAATAATTCACTTCCATTCCTTGACATACTTATTTCACATGCACCCCAAGATTTTACTAACTCAGTATACCCTAAGCCAACCACATCACTCTTACGACTCAATTTTCGAAGCTCCATATCATACTCTTTTAAACTAACTAACATATCCGATATTTACATAGATAATATTCAATTTGTTCGAACTGGTGGAACTTCCATCTTGAACTCCTCTTCCTCGAAAAATTCTTTAAGTTTAATTTTTACCCAAACACTTATTGAAAACAAGATTTTCAACATTATCCCAAACATCTTCCGCCCTACTACATCTCTCCCCTCTGCTCTTAAACTCAACTTTACATCGAAACTCCTTTTTAAGGAATCCTTACTCCATCCATCAAAAAAGAATTAAACTCTCTTCTCCAATCATTCTTTCCAAATATAAAAGCAAACTTAATAGGAATCAATGCCTTCTCAATAAGTTTATTCTTCAAATATAAAACAAAACTGCCAACTCTGCTTGTACCTACTATAGTTTACCTTTTCTTTCGTACGAGATGTAATGCTCTTTACTTGCCCAAACAGGCCTTCAACTTATCTACCCTTATCTATCTTTTTAATAATAAATTCTAATATATTAAAATATTAAAAATAGATATGGTTATATATTAATTAATGAAATTCAAAATATTAAAAAATTTCCTATATTGAATATTAAATAACTAAATATGAGACATTAAATTATTGAATTTTAAAAAATAGAAATCAAAAATGTTACTTATTGAATATTAATATTTTTAGATATTATTATATCAATTAATGTCCTGTAATAACTGTGATCTTTTTAACTCTAAAGCAAATAATTTATTTAATTTACCAAAACGCTGAAGTGGCGGATTTGGGAAACTTTCAGGATTGGCTGAAAAATAAATATTAAAAATATTAATAATAATAATAATAATAATAATAATAATAATAATAATAATAATAATAATAATAATAATAATAATAATAATAATAATAATCGCAATGATATCAAAATAATATCTGTTAAAATAAATGGTAATAAAAAGATAAATCTTGAATCACCAAATTCCCATATTTTATTGCTTAAAAATATTCTTTTTACTACTGCATTTATCTCTTGTTCCTATGTAATTCCCCTATTGAGACAGATTTTCCTATTCTTTTTCATCATTTAGCAACTTCCAACGAGATTGTAATACCCTTTCACCTTAATTCTTAGGTCCTCCTCAATTTAGAGGATTTCAACATTCAATCTCTGAGTTGTTGTGTTACTCTAACACAGATACAGGTGAGGGGAAGGACTCAACGATCTTGAAAAATTAAAAGGAAACATTTGCACATCACAGATCGTCTTAACTAATCTTTAAACACGCTTGACTTGTTCTTCACTTCTACTACTCATTATAATTACACCATATTTCATCCTATTGGTAACTCTGACCAAAATCTTGAATCTCTTGAGTATTACACTTTCACTCTGGCAGTTCCACCATGCCCAAAACATACTTTATGACAATTCAATTGAGACAATTGGGGAACATTTAGTCACTACTATGTTAACAGTTTTTGGAATAAATTTTCTTTGATGGCAAACGCTTGGAGGAATTGACCTCTTACATTCCACACTCCATTGCGTTGTCTTCTTGATAAAAGAGGTGCTTTACTCTAATATGTTTATTTTGTGAATCTTAATACTATGAGTGGAACCACCTCAGATGTGTGAGGCGTACTCCGTACAGGGGCGAAAAGCACACCTACAAAGAGCAAGCATTTTTGGTGGGGTGAAGAAGCTCTGAAAGCCCCCCAGAACCCCTAACCTCTTATAAGCTTGTTTAGAAAGAGAAGTATTGTGATCTTTCTAAGAAAGAACACGAGAAAAAGAAACACCAAGAGTATTATATGATTATTGATGTATCGGTTTTTATTTCTTTGAGTATGTGAAAATC
Organism: Armadillidium nasatum; assembly: GCA_009176605.1. NCBI lineage: Eukaryota > Metazoa > Arthropoda > Malacostraca > Isopoda > Armadillidiidae > Armadillidium > Armadillidium nasatum. Next base: position 2,782 of record SEYY01014180.1, on the reverse strand, counting down.
ATGCTTATTAATAAGTGGTGATGAAATGAAGCGTTGTTTAATCATTTTGCAAAATTTATGTGCAATGCTTTTGAGTTCATTGATATTCAAATAACTAAAAACTGATGCATCAATAATCGAATATCCTATGGATAAAGGATGAGGGGTAGTTATTGTCGACAAAACCTCCTACATACAAAAAATGTAACTCAGCCTGTCTGACTGTACAAAATTCTGCACCATTAACACAAGTGTTATTCTCCCCTACAATATTCAAATCGAAGACAAGATTAATTACTTCCTCCGTAATCTTAAAAAACTAAACTTATTGATTAATTACTAAAACCAACTTTTCACATCTGACTCATCCCAAGGTAATATCATATACGGCAAGTCAAAAATCCACAAACCTAATATTCCCCTTCGCACAAACCTTTCTTACATTAATACCCTTCCATATAATCTTTATTCCAACAACTTTTATCACCTGATGTAAACGACACCATTTTCACCTTTAAAGATCACTTTTACAAACAAATAGATGGGATTTCCATGGGATCACCCTTTGGTCTCACGTTCGCTAACATTTTCCTCTATCATTTTGAAACAATCTGGTTAAACCAATGCCCCACCGACTTTAAACCCATTATATTCAAACGTTATATAGATGAACTGCTTCCTCATATTCAAGCACAAATCCCATTCCGACCTTTTCTTCCAATACATTAAGAAACAACACGCAAATTTTCAATTCACATGTGAACATGAAACCAATAATTCACTTCTATTTTTTCAAATACTTATTTCACATACACCCTAAAAGTTTTACAACCTCAGTATACCCTAAGCCAACCACATCACTCTTACGACTCAATTTTCGAAGCTCCATATCATACTCATTTAAACTAACTACCATATCCGATATTTTCATAGATCATATTCAGTATGGTCGAATTGGTGGAACTTCCATCTTCAACTCCTCTACCTCGAAAAATTCTTTAAATGTTTAATTTTTACCCAAACATTCTTATTGAAAACAGAATTTCAACTTTATCTCAAACATTTTCCGCACTACTACTTCTCTTCCCATCTGCTCCTAAAACTTCAATTTTACATCGAAACTCCTTATTTAGGGACCCTTAAATAAATTTACTTATTTAGAGACCCAATAAAGAATTAAACTATCTTCTCTAATCTTTCTTTCCCCATATAAGAGCAAACTTAATAGGAATCAATGCCTTCTCAATACGTTCATTCTTCAAATGTAAAACAAAACTGTCATCTCTGCTACAGTGTACCTCTTTTGCACGAGATGTAATGCTCGTTACTTGCCCAAACACACCTACAACTTAAGCTTTGAATTCACAAGCATCACGGCACCTCCTTCCGAACCAATCTACCTCTCCCTTCCTTTGAAAACTCCCCCATTCGTGACCAATCATACTCCCAAACCCCCCTCCTTAAAATTTTCAGATTTTAGAATTTGGAAATCTTCTTCAAATACCTTAGACCGCAAAATCTTAGAATTATTGCATATCAGACAACTCTAACGCACGCTCAATAAATTAGCCTCCTTCCATCTCTCTCCTGATAGCTTAACCTTTAACTCAAACATTTATAACCCTATCAATAAATAACCTCAATTCTACACTCCTAATATACCTATCTCAATCATGTGTATATGTGAAATTCTACAACTAAGAACTAGTGACTACAACTTGTTTGACAAAACTTCAATTTTCTCATTTGTTAATTTGTATTTTTACTTTGTTCACAATAGTTTAGTGTACTTAATTTGTATATGATTTTCATTACAAATAATATTCTTAAAGTTTTATTAATTTGCTAATTTGTGATAATTATTATCTCTTATATTTATTCTGGTTGTTTTTTATTTTACTTTATTTACAGATGATATCGATAATGGCTTAAGTAGCCAGAAATGTCTATCGTAATTATATATATATATATATATATATATATATATATATATATATATATATATATATATATATATATATTATATATATATATATATATATATATATATATATATATATATATATATATATATATATATATATTTTTCTAAATTAATTTATTTTGAAAATATCGATATATTAAAAGGTAAAATATCGCCTATTGAAATATATTTTCAAAAAATATTTTTATTTCTATTAAGTTTTCGCGCTTGTTATTATTACCTAACTACCAAGTTCGCCGTTAAAACAGGCCTAACCTATACAAAAACGTTGCAATGAGATCCCGATTAAAATTGCAAAATTTCAAAATATCGATATAAAAAATATCTATATAAAAATAAAAATTTAAATATTAAAAATAGAAAGGGTTATATATTAATTATTGAAACTCTTAGTATTAAAATATATCCTATATTAAATATTAAATGACTAAATATGACACATTAAGTTATTGAATTTAAAATAATAGATATCAAAATTTTACGTATTAAATATTAATATTTTAAATATTAGTACATCAATTAATCTGTTGTATTAACTATGATCTTTTTTTAACTTTAAATTGTTAAATATTTAAATTTTAGGCATTTTCAAGTATAAAATATTAAATATTCAATAATAGGAAATAAAAATTTTGTGACAAATAAGAAAATTTTGAACCTAAAATTTTTACTAAGGAAATATATTTATTTAATTTACCAGAACGTTGAATTCTTCGCTTTGGGAAACTTTCAGGAGTGGCTGAAAAACAAATAATAATAACAATAACAATAATAATAATAATAATAAAATAATAATAATAACAATAATAATAATGATAA
>SEYY01014179.1:145000-147500 GCA_009176605.1 Armadillidium nasatum | reverse complement strand
TAGCAAAACATATAGAGGATCAAAAACAAGAGCATGTAATACAAAGAATAAACAAGAAGAAACTCTGATAGGACAAGAAGATATAAAAAAGAGATAGGCAGAATATTTTAATGAACTGCTAAACGTTGAGGGAGAGGAGAGAGAGAGAGAGAGAGAGAGAGGAGAGAGAGAGAGAGAGAGAAGAGAGAGAGAGAGAGAGAGAGAGAGAGAGAGAGAGAGGAGCAGTGGGGGAGAAATATGAGGAGAAGGACATTACAAGAGAATTATTGGAGAATGCTGTGAAGAGAATGAAAAACAACAAATCTTCTGGTGAAGATGGTATACCCATGGAACTAATAAAAGAGGAAGGAGAAGGACTGAAAGACGCAGTCCTGAAGTTTTTTAACAAATATTAGGATAGTAGGGTACCAAAAGGTTTGGGGAAAAAAATAATAATACCTATTTACAAGGGCAAGTTGGTGCCCTACCACTGATCTTTAATAAACCACCTAGCAAAGGCCTTTGAAAGATTACTGGAAAAAAGATAAAGATCAGTGGTAGAGCTCCAACTTGGGGAAGACTAATATGATTGTCGAAGAAATAGGAGTATCACAGATCTTATGTTTGCATTAAGAATGACAAAGGGAAAGATTTGGGAATGCAACAAAAATATGGGAATTGTTTTCATTGGTCTAAAAAAGGCATTTGATTCATTTCCAAGAGGAAACCTATGGGAAACTAGGGAGAGAGTCTATGTGGTCAAGGAAGGTTGAAGAATGCTTTGGAGAGTATGTATAAAAACGATGAATGTAACATCAGAACGGAATATGGGAACAAAAGAATGGTTTAGTTTAATGACTGGAGTAAAGCAGGGTAGCGTTTTGTCGCCTATTCTGTTTGTGGCATATTTAGACATTTTAATAAGAGTGGTAAGGGAAGAAGTTCAGGACCTTGACGGTCCTATTATAACGTACACAGATAATCTAGCGTGTTGGAGCTAAGATGGGAAAAGCTAAGAGAGGTGATAATATGTTCTTTAAACAAATTAAAAGAAGTTGGTTTAAGTATAAATGTAAATAAAGCAGAGAAATGATAGTGAGTCGTGAGGAGGGAGAGGAACTGAGGGTGAGAGATTAATGGAAAGGAAATAAAAATTTTAGAAAGATATAAACATCTTGAAGGAACATTTGGAGGAAGATGAAATCCTCAGGAGATAACAAGCAGAATAGAACAATAGGGTAGATCAGTAGGAGAGGTGAACCCTGTCCACAGATGAGAGAGGAGACGAAGAGAGTAATCTTTGAAAGAGTAATGGCGACGATACTGTTGTATGGTGTAGAAACCTGAAGAATGACGAATAAATGTGAAAATAGAATACAGACGGCAGAAATGAATGTTTTAAGAGCTATTGCAGGAAAGACCAGAATAGATAGAGTTAGAAACGAGATAATCAGAGAATATGAATAGCAAAATAGATGCAGCAAGTTTGAGATGGTTGGGACACGTAGAAAGAATGCAAGTGGGAAGATAGGCTAGAAGAAGATGGACGTGGAGGTCTGAGGGCACCAGACCAGGAGGAAGACCCAGGAAGAGATGGAAGGACTCAGAGGAAGATTCCCTAAGAAGACATTAGATGCCCCAGATGAGAGAATTGATGGATGAGCGTGTTCTGGAGGACAGGCTAACGAGCCGACTCTGAGAGTATATATATATATATATATATATATATATATATATATATATATATATATATATATATATATATATATATATATATATATATATATATATATATATATATATATATATATATATATATGAGAATATTTAATTTAAAAAAAAAAATTTAATTTGAAGAAATAATTTTATTTTCATAAGAAATTTCGTCTTGAAATTCGAATTAAAGTAAATGAATAAATAAATAACTCTTTTCATGTTAAACTTTTTTTTTTTTTTTTTTTTTTTTTTTTTTTTTTTTTTTTTTTTTTTTAAGGACTCAAATTTTTTTTCAAAATTTTATTGAAATGTCAAAATGTTTTGAAAATGTTTCAAAGAATCAGTTAATGTCAATATTATATATATATATATATATATATATATATATATATATATATATATATATATATATATATATATATATATATATATATATATATATATATATATATATATATATATATATATATATATATATATATATATATATATATATATATATATATATATATATATATATATATATATATATATATATATATATATATATATATATATATATATATATATATATATATATATATATATATATATATATATATATATATATATATATTATATATATATATATATATATATATATATATATATATATATATATATATATATATATATAATATCTGACTGCTGTCGGGTTCGGACGCGTTTGAAACAGCTGGGAAAGAAGAAATGAGAAGAGCCAAAGAAAAGATTGGAAAGAAATGTAAAGAACAGAAGTCTTCTGAAGAAATGTTAACAGTTTTTC
>SEYY01014179.1:135000-140000 GCA_009176605.1 Armadillidium nasatum | reverse complement strand
ATATATATATATATATATATATATATATATATATATATATATATATATATACTATTAAAGTAATAGAGTTATATATATATATAATATATATATATATATATATATATATATATATATATATATATATATATATATATATATATATATATATATATATATATATATATATATTATATATATATAGGACTAGCAAGCTGGTATGATAAAGATATTGCTTTCAACAACTCCAAGACCAGCTTGAGAAACCATAGCTACGAGAAGTATAATTTTCTTTATAACTCTAAAAGAAAGTGTCTAGAGGCTAAATAAGAGAGAGAGAGAGAGAGAGAGAGAGAGAGAGAGAGAGAGAGAGAGAGAGAGAGAGAGAGAGAGAGAGAGAATTAACTAAAGGAAAACATTTATATATGAATTTGAAGCATATTTATCATTTCAGTAGACAAGCATTGTAAAATTTCGAGCTTAGAATCCTAAACATCAATAAAATCAGAAAGGAAATATAATTTATGTATTTCTTAATATTTTTAATGGTATATTTCAATATATAAAACTAAGGATATTTAATTAATGTAAAATCATATCTGACAACAGTATGATAGACTTTTTATAATAATACATAATAAACGATTAAAAATATATAATAAGAGAAAGACAGATTATGCAAAATAAACAATAGATTATGACCAACGTTAAGCAATAATTAATAATTGGTAATTACACAACAGAAAATATACGATAATAAAAAATAATGGACTATATATATATATATATATATATATATATATATATATATATATATATATATATATATATATATATATATATATATATATATATATATATATATATATAATAATATTTTTTTTTTTTTTTTTTTTTTTTTTTAAATAAATAAATTTTTAAATATAAAAAAAATTAAACAATAATTATAAAGTTTCGTTGCTCCTCAAATTTTAAAAGAAATTCCGTTATTAGAAGTTCCTGATAATCCGAACCAAAATTAGTGGAATTCCATGCATGAAAGTAGCTAAAGTACGGTGGGTTGAAGTCGACAATATTAATTTGTTTGCTTTTACATATCAGGTTCTTTTGTCCTTAATTGAATAAGATAAACTTCAGCAGAAAATTTCACTCTGAAAAATAATCGAACCTGTAACCATAGTCTTACAAGTTTGTTTTTAATTATTTTAATAAAAAATATATTATGTGTAAAATCTGATAAACTGAAGAGTACTCCTCGGACCTTAAAAATTGTAAAATCATGTTAAAAAAAAAATAACAAAGAAAAATTTGTTTATCATGCGAACTAAAAATTATCTGCAATAGTTCTCCGATGACAAGAATAATAATTAAGAATATAAAAGTAACCGAGTTTTATCCCAGACTGACATCGTAGGGGGACGTCAAGCCCTTCAGCAAATAAGATGGCAAAGCTGGCAAGCAAATTTCGAAAAAGGGCAGAAAGGGCAGATTTTCGTCTGAAAGACAACGGCTTTCTCTCGAAATTCGAACAAGTGACAACACATCTGCATGACACGATGTAATCTGTTCGTTTACGTGAAAAAATATATTTATTAGGATTTTAATTGCTTTATATAAGTGGATGTGTCTTCCTGCGGTGAAGTATATATATATATATATATATATATATATATATATATATATATATATATATATATATATATATATATATATATATATATATATATATATATATATATATATATATATATATATATATATATATACAGGAAGCTGCTGTCGTGCAATAAGATGGTAAATTACTACCAGCGTTAACAGCTAAATAGATTATGCATAGACTTCCTGCGATGTTTCCGAATAAAATACTAAACAAGATTCAGGAGTGCCTGTATGACAATCTGGAACTTGAAAAGAGCAGGCATATTCTGCTTGTAAAAATCTTGCTGAATTAGTTTTAATGCCTGACTGGCATTACAGGAAGTCATTGCTTTTTGGGGAAAAATCACGAATACCAACACAAAAAATGAGAAACTGTATTCTAAAATTTAAAGTTATGTACAAAGAATGGAGACAAATATAAAAACACGCTGTTAGATCATCGGAAGCTCATTGAAAAGCTCATTGGAAAGCTCATTGGAAAGCTCATTGAAAAGCTCATTGAAAAGCTCATTGGAAAGCTCATTGGAAAGCTCATTGAAAAGCTCATTGGAAAGCTCATTGGAAAGCTCATCGGAAGCTCATTGGAAAGCTCATTGAAAAGCTCATTGGAAAGCTCATTGGAAAGCTCATTGGAAAGCTCATTGGAAAGCTCATTGAAAAGCTCATCGGAAGCTCATTGGAAAGAGGAAGTTGATGCTAAAAGGAAACTCGAGAATCTGTTTAAGATATTGCACATGAAAACGCTTTTGACATGATTATAATTATTATTGAAGAAGATAAGAGAGTTTTGACTTATCAAAGGTTAAAAGGACGTCCAAGGCTCTGTGTACGGAAATGATTACAAGAAACTTGAAAGAGACAGAAAAGTTGCGAAACAAGAGGAGACAACCTTGATGAGAAAAAAGCGAAGTGATCGTGAATATGACTATTATTTAAGAAAAATTTTTTTTTTTTTAAAAATTACTTATATATTTTGCACATTTATGATGTTTTATTTGATGTCATTTCACTGAATTCTTTTCCTTTTGTCGCAGAGCAAACTGCAGAATTTATGTCATCATCATCATCCTCAAGCGACAGTTTAGAATCAGATTCCATTGTAGTATCAGTTGATGGAAAGTCAACTGATAGTGTTGTGCTAGAACATTCTCTCTCACAAAATATGGGAGCATCATGAGAAGCAAAGTGGAAGTGAGAACGCCGTAAATTAATAACTATTAAGTTTGCTACAGTCATAGTTAAATTTAAAATTAGTGATAGGGATGCAGTTCATATTCTGATTTCAATAACCGAAGAACTGGATCATGATGTCGATAATTTTCTCATCAACAGGCCATCTATTCACATTTTTAAAGGGAAAAAAGGCTAAGAAAAGGCAACCGAAATTTAAGAACCACTTCAAGGACACCCGATTGAAAGCTGCTGTCGTGTATTAAGATGGTAAATTACTACCGTTAACAGGTAAATAGATTGCGTATAGACTTACTGTAAATAAAAATAATCACCTTCCCCCAGGTAGGACTAAGTCCTGTCAGTGGGATCTTTCGAGGAAGATCCCTGGGCTTCAAGGGCCCACGGCGGATACCGCTGGCTGGGCCAGGCCTATCGCGGATGCCGGAGATTATTTCCATCAGTGGTAAGAGCACTCCACTGATGTACTCGTTTAACGACTGAGTCATTCGGAGCTATGCGCAAAGAGAAATCGCTCACATTTCCCGCTCCGGCCAGGCCTCGAACCCTGGACCTCTCGGTTGCTATCACGAGTGCTCGATCAACTGAGCTACGGAGCCGCATTAGACTTACTGTGATGCTTCCGAATTACAATACTGAACAAGATCTTGGAGTGAATGTATGATTATCTGGAACTTGAAAAGAGGAGGCATCTTCCGCTTGTGAACATCCTGCTGAATTAGTTTTCAGAAATATGGTAAAGCATCGGTTTTCGATACAACAGTAACTGATACTGGATATTTAAGAGGTTCATGCGTTTTGATAGAAGATATTTTAAAAAAAGAACTTCTCTATTTACCTTGTAGGCATCGCATATTTGAAATCACTCTTAGAACCGTTTTCGAAGAAAAGATGGATAACACTGCAGGCCCGACTGTATTAATCTTTAAAAAATTTCAAAATTTGTGATTTGGAATCATTGTTTATAATTACCGATCAGGGATAGAAAGCGAAAAGATCAAGGGAAGCTTGAATCTTGAATTTTTGACTTGTAGATACATTTTGAAGGAACAGCAGCCTAGAGAGGATTATAGAGAGTTTCTAGAACTAACAACGATTTCCTTAGCGAAGCAACATCTCGAGGAATATCTTTCCGTGTCCCAGGGGCTGTCCATTTGCGAGGTGGAAGGCAAAAGCTACTTATTACTAGAAAAATCTTTCCGTTTCGGGGTGAACTTGTATTATCACCACAAAAGAAAAACGCGCGTTTTTTTTTTTTTTTTTTTTTTTTTTTTTTTTTTTTTTTTTTTTTTTTGGTCAGTGTGTATGTCGAAGCATGGTTTTCTGCGATTTCTGCTGCAAAAGCGCAATATATATATATATATATATATATATATATATATATATATATATATATATATATATATATATATATATATATATATATATATATATATATATATATATATATATATATATATATATATATATATATATATATATATATTTTTTTTTTTTTTTTATCACCTCTGGTGGGCAAAGGCCAGAGGCCTACCAAAATTCCACCAGAGTTGGGGGAAAAAAGACGGAAGCCTGGTCAAACTAAAGGCCGACATGTCCCGATACACGACGTTTGAAGGTGTGTAAGTCATAGGAAGTTGGAAAAATAGAAGAAGGGAGTGTGTTCCAGACTTTACCAGTAGAGTACATGTAGGACAGAGCATAGCGGTTAAGCCTGGGGTCAGAGAGTTGGACAGAGAAAGGATGAGACTGTGTGGAAAGTCGAGTCGCACGAGCCCTTCTCAGAGGAGGAGGTATGCGACGAGAGAGTTCAGAAGAGCAGTGTCCATTGTAATAGCGATAGTAAAGAGAGAGTGACGCAACAATTCGACGGGCAGAAAGAGATTGAAGAGAGTTAGTAAGAGCAGGAGAGTTGATGAGACGAAATGCCCTAGACTCCACCTTCTCTAGGAGAGCTGTATGTGTGGAACCAGACTCTATCGAAAGCTTTCGATATGTCTAGCGCAACAGCAAAAGATTCACCGAAATGCCGAATAGCGGAGGACCAAGAGTCAGAGAGAAGGGAAAGGAGATCACCAGTAGAGCGTTTCTTACGAAAGCCATACTGGCGATCAGAGATAAGATTGGAAGAATTGAGATGTTTCCAAATCTTCCTGTTAAGGATAGATTCG
>SEYY01014179.1:122500-127500 GCA_009176605.1 Armadillidium nasatum | reverse complement strand
GATTTCTTCGAAACAGTTTCTGATAATTTTAATTGGGCCCCTCCGAAACTTGTTTTGCTTTACCTTAATAAACAAAAGTTAAATCCCGATATTTATGATACTACTATTCAAAGATCAAAGTATATTTACATTGCGGAATTTAGTTCCAAAAATAGAATTCCTGTTTTTGAAACTTACTCTCTTCTTCCATTTCCAAAATACCGGAACGGAAAATTGATTCATAAAATTTATTTAGGATTATGGAATTCCACAACGAAAATTAGTAAAATATTTATAAATAGAATGAAGGATTTTGGAGGCAAAACTTTTGATCTGAGTTCCATTTGTGTAGACTTTCCACTTTTGTATGCAGATGACGATGGAATTTGCATTGGTGCAAATATTGACATTCTGAAAATTATAAGCAAAAAATTGAACTTCACTTTTACAATACAATTCGAAACCGAAGATGGAGAATGGGCTGGATTTCGAAACAATACCTGGTCTGGAATGTTAGGTGAAATCATGTACCATAAAAAAGACTTTACAATAAATTTAGTATTTATTTTCGAAGATTTTGAAAAAAATTTCGATATTATCAATTCCTTACTATATCGAAGGATCTGGATTTTTGATCATGATACCTCCTCCCTTTCCTGCATGGCTTAAACTTTTTTATCCATTTACAAGTCGAATGTGGATTTTAGTTCTCGTAATGATAATTGTAGTTCTCCTTTTGATGTTTATCTTAATGAAACTTGAAGCTTTTGGAATAAACTTCTCAACCGTATCTTTGATCGTACGTATAAAGAATGATTTATTATTATATATATATATATTATATAATATATATATATATATATATAAAATATATATATATATATATATATATATATATATATATATATATATATATATATATATATATATATATATATATATATTATATATATATATATATATATATATATATATATATATATATATATATATATATATATATATATATCTTCAGTTTTAATTAAATATGACATTTCACTACAGCAAAATGAACAAAAATACTTCAGAATTTCATTTCATTTCTATGAGATATTATTATTATTATTATTAATATATTATTATTATTATTTATTATTATTTATTATTATTATTTATTTATTATTATATTATTATATTATTATTATTTATTATTATTATTATTATTATTATTATTATTATTATTATTATTATTATTATTATATTATTATTACTAATAATTATTATTATTATTATTATTATTAATATATTATATTAATATATTATTTAATTATATTATTTTAATTTTTATTATATTATTATTATTAATTATTATTATTTATTATTATTTATTATTATTATTATTATTATTATTATTATTATTTATTATTATTATTATTATTATATTATTATTATTAATATATTATTATATTATTATTATTATTATTATTATTATTATTATTATTATTATTATATATTATTATTATTTATTATTATTTATTATTATTATTATTATTATTTATTATTATTATTATTATTATTTATTATTATTATTATTATTATTATTATTATTATTATTATTATTATTATTATTATTATTGTTATTATTATTAATTTTATAATTAATATTATTGTGCCTCATATTAATATTTTATTTGTTTTTAAAATAAATAAAAAAGCTATTTATCTACTAAACTTTGGGGCTCATTGGAAACCACTGTGTATACCCTTAGAAGCCACTTTTCAAAGAACTATACAACTAACATGTTAATATAATTGTATTTAGTTGTAAAGGAACTACTGTAATATTATAAGCTTGTAAATGCACTTTTTTCTCAATAAGCATGTGGAAATTGAAATTGAGATTATTATTATTATTATTATTATTATTATTATTATTATTATTATTATTATTATTATTATTATTATTATTATTATTATTATTATTATTATTATTATTATTATTATTATTATTATTATTATTATTATTATTATTATTATTATTATTATTATTATTATTATTATTATTATTATTATTATTATTATTGTTGTTGTTGTTGTTGTTGTTGTTGTTGTTGTTGTTGTTGTCATGTCATTATTATTATTAAAGGTGAGAGATTTAAAACTCCAAGTTTCTACTTAAACTTATATATCAAAAGCTCACTAAAAGAAAAGAAAAATAAGAGGCAATCACATTACTGTAAATATTTTATTTGCGTCACTCAACGTTTGTCAAGAGTTTGAAATAGTATTAAAGTGGCTTGGTTCTCTTTGATATATATTTTAAAAAGCCATTTTTTTAAGCCTGCATTAAACCACCTTCATACTGTTTTAAACGCTTCGACGAATGTCTTGAATTGTAACTAGTTTCTACTGTTATTAAATATCTTGTTTGACCCACAGATTCTTAGTATTTTCTCTTGTTAGACACAGATTCTTGGTATTTTCTCTGTTTGACACAGATTCTTAGTATTTTTCTTTATTTGACCCACAGATTCTTAGTATTTTCTCTGTTTGACACACAGATTCTTAGTATTTTCTCTTGTTAGACACACAGATTCTTAGTATTTTCTCTGTTTGACACAGATTCTTAGTATTGTCTTTTATTTGACCCACAGATTCTTGGTATTTTCTTTGTTTGAAGCACAGATTCTTAGTATTTTCTCTTGTTAGACACACAGATTCTTAGTATTTTCTCTGTTTGACACAGATTCTTAGTATTTTTCTTTATTTGACCCACAGATTCTTAGTATTTTCTCTGTTTGACACACAGATTCTTAATATTTTCTTTTGTTTGACACACAGATTTTTAGTATTTTCTCTTGGTTTGACTCACAGATTCTTAGTATTTTCTTCCGTCAAAATTCATCAGTAAAATTGAACAGAATTTGGATAATGATCTTCGTGGCAGCATGGATCGTCGTTTCCTTTATTGTCACTTGTGCTTATCAGTGTAACCTCGTCTCCTTCATGACCCTTCCTCGGTATCCTCAACGGATAGAGACTGTTCAAGGACTTGCTGATTCATGGTTAAGGTAATAATACTTTTTTTTTTTTTTTAAGCTGACAAATTATTAAGGGTTCTAAAATATCATTCAAACTTTAGGTATATTTCCATTTATAAAATAAAATATTTAGTTTTTATTACACGCATCTCCATGCCTTTTAACAAACATTCAATTTTTATTACCATAATATTTTCCTTTATGTAATTTTATAAGGGTTTCATTTTCTTACAAGTTTTTACTTATTTTATCTTTTTGGAACAAAAGTTATTTTTAAAGATTGGTATTTATTTTATTTGTTTTTAACTGAAATCTAAAATGATTTTATCTAAATTTATTAGAAAATACTGTAGGTTTCAGGAATATACGAGTAAAGTTTAATGTTGTAAATTCAAAAGATAAATTGAAAATGATCCTTCAATTCTTCATAAGAATTTGTAATTTTAAACACTTCTAAAATTCAGTGAATACAATTGTATTTATGTTTAATATAAATTTAATTTACGAAGGAATTTTTGAAATTAGTAATTAAGTGATAATTATTTCGAATAGGGCTTTATTTCCGAATTAGGCTTTGCCCGTGAGTGGTGATGAGGTGTTAAAAAAAAAAAAAAAATTAACTTTCGGATAAGTATTTATGTAAAGAAATAGGTTCCAAAGAAAAAAAAAACTAATTAGAGATACCTGTTATATAAAAACAAAAGGCCGAATTCAGGAGTCCTCAGTACGGGCTGGTTCGACAAAAAAGTCATTGGCTAATGCAAATCTGTGATACATAAAGCTGATAAATATAGATCAATTTTCTGTTTATTCTTTATTTGAACATTTTCAAAATAAAAAAATTTAAAAAAAAAAATAATTGCCCCATATTATAGATAAATTTTTTTTTTATTCTTTATTTAAATTTTTTCCAAAATATTTATTAAAAGGAAAAAAAAGTTACCCATATTATAGATCAATTTTCTGTCTATTCTTTATTTAATTTTTATTTTTCAAAATAAATTTTAAAAAAAAGTAATAGCCCATATTACATATAGATCAATTTTCTGTCCATTTTTTATTTAAATTTTTTTCAAAATTAATTAAAAGGAAAAAAAAATTTCCCATATTATATAGATCAATTTTATTTCTATTCTTTATTTAAATTTTTTTCAAAATAAATTAAAAGAAAAAAAGATTTTATATATTATAGATCAATTTTCTGTTTATTCTTTTTTTAATTTTTTTTCAAAATAAATAGAAAAAAAATGGCTCATATTATCCTTTTTCCTTTCTATGTATTTCACTTTATTTGAATTTTAAAAGCCTTTTACATAGATTTTTCAATTCCAGCAAAATGACAGAATTTTATTACTACTTCCAGAGTCGGAATGCTTGACTATGGTGGATTTATAATTAAAAATTTTCGTGATTCTACAAATCAAGCTTACAGAATCATTGCCACAAAATTCGATTATTTCGAAAATATTAATTTCAATTTTGATGACCTTGTTGCAAGTTTTAAAACAAATACTCACGCCATCATAGACTCCTACTCTTTATTGCTCTACGTTCAGCATCAGTATAACCTTACTGACTATTCTTATGTAATGAGAGAACAGGTATATCATAATAATCTATTTTTTTGTCTATGTTCTAAAGAAAACTTTAACGCATATATATATATATATATATATATATATATATATATATATATATATATATATATATATATATATATATATATATATATATATATATATATATATATATATATATATATATATATATATATATATATATATATATAACCCAAAAATTCAACTAACGAATGCCAGAGCAAATTACAAAAATAAAGCAACCAAGTATTGAACGCCGAAAAGATATATTATTTATAAGGAGAACAACAGAATCACCAATTATTTTCGTAAGAAAATAATTGGAAAATTTTGTTGTAACAATTTTGTTGGGATATCTTTTGCAGTATATATATATATATATATATATATATATATATATATA
>SEYY01014179.1:112500-117500 GCA_009176605.1 Armadillidium nasatum | reverse complement strand
ATATATATATATATATATATATTTATATTAATATTGGAAAATTAAATAAGCAATTGAAAGTTCAAATCCTCGCAATTGTTATTAAAAAAGCAAATATAAAGTCACAAGTTTTTTTTATTAACAAGCGAGAGTGGAGGTGAAAAAAGTGATTTTTGAAAGTGTGTTAACGCTGATCCTACTTTATGGAGCGGAGACATGGAGTATGACAAGAAGAGAGGAGAGTAGGATACGATCGGCGGTGATGTATGTATTAAGAAC
Organism: Armadillidium nasatum; assembly: GCA_009176605.1. Lineage (NCBI taxonomy): Eukaryota > Metazoa > Arthropoda > Malacostraca > Isopoda > Armadillidiidae > Armadillidium > Armadillidium nasatum. Next base: position 117,242 of record SEYY01014179.1, on the reverse strand, counting down.
GATAATAGGAAAGACAAGGATAGAAAGACTGAGAAGCGAAAGAATAAAAGAAGAGGTCGGTGTGAAAGCTATGCTGAATAAAATGGACGCAGCCAGATTGAGGTAGTGGGGACACTTGGAGAGGATGGAGGAGGGGAGAGTAGCCAAGAGGAGGTGGGAGTGGAGGTCGGCAGGAGCAAGACTGAAAGGAAGACCTAGGAAGAGATGGAAGGACTCAGTGGAAGAATCTTTGAGAAGACACAGAATGCCGTCTATGCAAGAAATGATGGAGGAGAGAGTGTTAGAAGACAGGAGGGAATGGAGAAGAGTGCTGGCCCAGCTGACAGGGTCTTAGACCCTTCCTGGGAGCGGTTATAATATATATATATATATATATATATATATATATATATATATATATATATATATATATATATATATATTATATATAATATATAAAATTGAGAATGTTGGTGAGAGAATTTGCAAGGAAATACCCAAATAAAGATTAGGGACAAATCCGGCAAAAGTAAGGTAATGAGGATTGGGTGTGAGGAGGTGGTTGTAAGAGGAGAGGAATGGGGGTGGTGTAGAGGTGGGGAGAGAGATTGGAGGAAGGTGGAAGAAATTAAAACATTTGGGAATTTTGGTGGGAGGTAAAGGAGGGATAGAAAATGAAATAAAGAATAGAGTGGTAAAAGGAATGAAAGTGATGATGGATTTATTAAGGGAATTATGGAAGAAAGGGAAAACATCAAAGAAAATTAAGGTTCGTATGTTTGAGTGTATGTGTTTGCCATCTGTAATGTATGGATGTGAAACATGGATGATGAATGCTCAGGTGAGGAAAAGGTTGAATGTATTTGAGATGAAAGTATTGAGAGTGATATTTGGTTTGAAAAGGGTAGATAGGATTAGAAACGAAAGAATAAGGGAGATATGTGGATGGAGAAAGGGAATAGTTCATAGAGCAGAAAAGGGTGATGTGTGCAGAATGGATGATAACAAAATGGTGTGCAGAATGCTGAAATCCGAGGTTGAGGGAGGTAGAGGGAGAAGAAGGCCAAAGTGGAGATGAATGGATGGAGTGAGGGATAGATTTTGAGTGGAAGGGGTTTGAATTTGGAAGAGGGCACGAGAGGTGCTGAGGACAGAGGGAGATGGAAGGCTGTGGTGAGGGGGAAGGAAGGTTAGGTGATATATATATATATATATATATATATATATATATTATATATATATATATATATATATATATATATTATATATATATATATTATATATATATATATATATATATATATATATATATATATATATATATACATATATATATATATATATATATATATATATATATATATATATATATATATATATATATATATATATATATATATATATATATATATATATATATATATGCATAATATTTTATGTTGTTACTGTCAGAGAATCGTTAGTGATTCATTTATTAAAAATGTAAAATATATCAATCCTTTGAAGCTGTGATAAGTTTTCAAAAATTTATTAGTTTTTTTTATTTTTTTTATTTTAATTTTGTTTTTTTTCTTGGCGATATTAAACCTGTTACTTTGTATGTCTGTTTGTTTCATCCTTTTTATTAAAAGTTATTATTATTATTTTTAGTTTAAAATCAATTAAAATAAATAATTTCGATTTTTCCCACAAAAAGAAAAAAGAATATTTCCTTTTCCAAAATGCTGCACCACATTATAAATTTGGATAGAATTTATAATACTTTAATATTCTTAATAATTTTGAATTAAATATTCTGATTAAAAAAAAATTTCTTACAATTTTGTCTGAATTAATTTTTTAATTTTCTGCTTATCAAGGTCGTATTTGCATCTTTTTTTTTTTTTAAAGCCAATTTTTGAAATATTTTGAAATGTTTAAGGAATAAGAGTGTTAAGAAGATTACGAAAGTTTTGTTACAGATTCATCTGTTCCATTTAGCTTCTCGGAGAGCACAAAGGACTCACTAATTAGAAGAACAAAAAATGATACGTTTTCACTGTCTAAGTTAATGAGAAATCTAGGCCAGACTGCTCATGAAGGTTCCTCCTACTATGTCAAAACTGTAATGCACTAAAAATAAGGGCCAACTGGTAAGCCTCACTTATACAAAGAAATGAAAACAACTCGCTGCGCTCCTGGAGGTCTTAAATAAACAACTCGACTTGTAGCTGATAACGAGTCTGGAGTAAGACAAATGTCAATTGGACAACACATATTTAACAAAGGACTCATCATGAAGAAGAAAAGAGATAGCGAAGGTACTGTGAGAGAAAAATAGAAGCTCATAAACCTGTGTGAAGAAGAATTACCATAATTTAAGAACGAATTTAGGCACAAAGCAAAAACTCTTGCATATTTTGATTAATTTGCACCAAGATGTAATCAAAGAATGATAAGGTACTGAACATACAAATTAATCTTTCTCTGACTTAATTAAATGAATTTTAGACTTTTTTTTTTAATTATGTCCAGAACTACTAAATATATTTAAAATTAAGATTTATTTTTTAGATGTCCAGAAACAGTTAAAAATTTTGGCAACCATAATTTAGGGAAAAATTTAAACTCAATATTTGGTATGGTTAGATTAGGGCAGGATAAATCAGTCAAAAAAAATAAAATGATTTTTTTTTTATTATTTATATTAATTAAAGTAAATTGTTTTCGATTTTATTGGGATTATCCCAAAACGTATATTTTCCCTGTCGACGTTTTGGGTATAATTTCGATTTTATTTGTTTATTTATTTTTTTATGAAGCTATACCCAGAACGCCGACAGGGAAAATAGACGACAAGTCAAACGGTCACACTATTGAGAAAAATCTGTCGATCGCTTTTCTTGTCAGTTTGAACTGTCTAGGATTTGGTTCATACGTTAAAAAAATTTGTGTCGACTATTTGACCAACATCGTATTCTTTTTAATATCGATACAATCAATATGGAAACCTATTTTTTTTGTTATTATTATTAATATAATAATTATAAATACATATTTTTAATTTTCAATATATTGTAGTAAATGCATAGCACACGAACAAATTGACCCGTGAGTAATGATGAAATATATCTATCGATTAAACGATATCGATTTATTGTGTCAACGATTCGGACGAGTTCTTAAAAAAATGCTGTCTGCCCTTTGACCTTACCAAAACAAGTTGTCTGCCTTTTGGACGAGTGACAAAATTTTGTTAGTGGCGTGTCTGCCTTTGACTTGTCGACCTTTCCCTGTTGATTTTTTGGGGTAATCTCGTTTTTTATTTATTTTTATCACAGCGTTTCTGCAAAGTTTACTATAATATAAAGCAAACTTTGGTTTCTGTTAATTATTGTATTAACCCTACATATAGCAGCCTGTTTTGGATATATATATATATATATATATATATATATATATATATATATATATATATATATATATATATATATATATATATATATATATATATATATATATATATATATATATACTCAGGAAAATTAAAGCACCACCTACAAAATCGGTGATCGATGGTGCCGGTGGGTATGTAGGACATTGTGTGTGCCACTGTTGTTAGGTATATACCAGTATCTACCCACACATTATGGGCTTGCAGCGCTGGGTGTGACTGTGTTGCGATATTGACGCTATAGTTGTGTGTTAGGTGTGTGTGTTTAAACGAGTTTTCTCGATATGTGTGTGCCCCCTCCTTGAAAAGGGCTCTGCTCGTCAGTGGTGGCGTACTGTAAAAAAAAAAAAAAAAAAAAAACAGAAAAAGGTCGAACCAACCAAATCGCTACGTCACATTTCTGGATAGTTTACGTCAAAAGTTCGATGGCCTTCAAGACTATTCCATCGTTAATGTTGGTTTGTGTTTGTTGAAAATGAATCTGCTGCTACGGAGAGAGTTTGGCGTCGATTGACATGCGATGTGTGTCGCCATTACCACACTGTCAGCAGAAGAATACGGGCAACGCGAACTGGTCCGACATAACATCTGCTTTGAAGAGGTTGGGTTTTAATTACGAGCATTCAGATCTTTACCCCTAGAAGAGGGCTACTTTTCAACAGCTGCCAGGGCTGTTCATGTTTACAATTTCTTTCCACAGAATTCCTGCAATAGAAATGAATGGAAAGTTGTAGCGACAGGCCCAGCAACCCGGCTACGTGAAATTGAAGCTGTCCAAGATACCAAGGCACAGGACCTAAGAACATTCTGGAAGAGTAGCACCTGACAGGCACTAGGCTACCAAGTTGGATGGTAATATATATATATATATATATATATATATATATATATATATATATATATATATATATATATATATATATATATATATATATATATATATATATATATATATATAATATATATATATATATATTCTGGTGGGAAAGGATACAGAACCATTTGAATCCACCAGAAAGAGAGTTCAAATCAAATATCAATCAATCAAGAGCCGACGCGAACATGGTACGCTGAGTTGGAAAGTCGCTTAATTAACTGGAAGTGATTAAAATAGATGAGGGAAATGTGTTCAAGTCTTACCAGTAGTGCATATGTAAGAAGAAGCAGAGTTGTTAAGCCTGGGGCCAGAGAGTTGGACAGTGAAAGAATGAGACAGTGTAGTTTAGGGAGTTGCACAAGTTCTTATCAAGAGAGAACGCGTAGGATTAGAGAGGTTGGAAGATTATCGTCTGTTTTAAAAGGAATGATATAAAACAGTGGTTTGAGAGAG